>JAACJT020023395.1:0-20215 GCA_009936485.2 Gymnarchus niloticus | reverse complement strand
TGACTGAATTCAGGCACGAGCTTTCCTAGCTGAGTTTTGAGAATGCTGACTGAATTCAGGCACGAGCTTTCCTAGCTGAATTTCGAGAATGTTGACTGAATTCAGGCACGAGCTTTCCTAGCTGAGTTTTGAGAATGCTGACTGAATTCAGGCACGAGCTTTCCTAGCTGAATTTCGAGAATGTTGACTGAATTCAGGCACGAGCTTTCCTAGCTGAGTTTTGAGAATGCTGACTGAATTCAGGCACGAGCTTTCCTAGCTGAATTTCGAGAATGTTGACTGAATTCAGGCACGAGCTTTCCTAGCTTAGTTTTGAGAATGTTGACTGAATTTAGACACAAGCTTTCCTAGCTGAGTTTTGAGAATGTTGACTGGGTAAAAAGAAAATGGCAAGACAGTAAGTATGAATGAGGAAGTCAAGGTATTGTACTGGAAAGCAGAGTGTCAGCATTAATAAATCGTTAAAGGAGAAATCAACCTCCATCGGGCGCTTGATTAATTCAGACACTACTTGCAAATCCATGATATTTGTTCTACTTCAAGCTGAACAAGTAATACTTTCACACTAACTTCTCACAATAAAGAAACAAGGACTTCAAACTGTGAGAGGAATGCAGAGAATCTCAACAACAGGCAGAGTACGTGAAGCACTCAGCGAGAGTGCCAAGAGGGCCGTTTTCTTTACAAGTTCTTCTGACTTGTCACTGTTGAAAGGACCACCAAGTATCAAATCCTGGGTGCCACCAAGCCATCCGTCCTCATGCTGTTGCTTTTAGTAAAAGGGGAACGGAAGGATTACTGAAAGGCCACAGATTAATGGCTGCCACGCTTTCCTGAAAGCGGATTTGAAGGGCTGGTGTGAAGCGTGAAGGCAAAAATCCTGCCCTTGAAATCTCAAAGAGTGCTCTTATTAAGGCGAAAATTCCATGTGTCTACACATCTCCCACATGAGGAGCACTGATCCACTCCAATCTTCACTGGCCATCTCCATCTTTCTGCTTGGCTACTCCGTGCTCTTAATTGACAAATGGGGAATTGAGTGGGTAGAAGGAGACTTTGGTGTGAAATAACTGACGAAATGAAAAAAGGCTACCTTATGTTTGCAAGTTTGTGAAACAGATAATCAAAGTCTACCAGCCATGTGGCATGCTGTAAGATAAAAATTGATCTCTGAATGCTTTTGAAATACAAAAGCAGCTAGCAATAACTGAGGAAATAATTTAATCAACAGCTAAATCTGAGAAATTTTGAACTTTATCAAAATGTGCCGAATTAACTCACAGGACCAGTGGTCAAGGTATAATGTAAAATGAATTAGCATGCAGTAAGAGTGAGGCTAGGATAGTGATATTATGGTCAAGTACCGGTGTTGGAAATCTTACAACCAAATAGCGTCTAAGAATACGCTCAGCACATGAGATTTTGTGGTGATACAAGTAAGATGTATGTAGTGAATACCGGATTAAACTGCAGAGTCATGGTCTTTAACCGCGGTCAAAACAGGCAGGGTCAAAACCAGAATGGACACGATTCCAAACAACCAGAGGAGCATCCAAAAACGTAGTCTTGGTCACAGGCAAACGGCCAGAATCCAGAGCAGGGCAGTCAGCATGGAAAACAAATCCAAAACGAAAGGTAAACAGACAAAACAGAACTAGCAGGCATCATGTACAGGAAATACGACAATGATAACGGAACTCTCAGTAAGGCCTCGCCCTGAGGCAAAGGAAACTGAGGTAACTAAAGTCTTCGCTAATTACGAACAGCTGACTTCAGCATTCTGGAGATGAGGACCAGAGTGTACAGGTGACAATGTGACTGTTCCACAAATCCAGACTGACTGTCTGATTTAGATGATGATCAGCCCTCCTGCAGCTTGAAGTCCCTCTGAATTTGGAAAAACAGTAGCGTCAATGAGGAACACTGATGAATAGATACCTTGTATTACTGTAAAGTTCCATGAATAAGCAGAACTAGCTACAGTATTTCTGCCTGAGCTTCTCTTATGTAGTTGAAGGCGCTCCAGTGATATTTTGGAATATCTGATCTGGATGATTTCTTATCGTTCGACTCTTACAAGCTGTTCTCCATTCCCTCTCTTCTTGGCCATTGATCGGCAAAGACAGCTGGCAAAAGGTCCATTGAAAACAAATTAATAGGTCAGCTGGCAAAAGTACAAATGGCCCCAGAGACCCTGGGGCCCAGGCATGGAGATGGCCCTACCTCCTTTTCAACTTTACGGTGCTTCTTGATTTGACATGAAATTAATGGGATGGGTGGACTGATCCGAACTTCCCTTTATGAAAAAGTCATCGAACCTCTGGTCAAAGGAGGAGTTCTCCCAGTAAACCCCCTCGGTGCTTAATTTGGGTATGTCAGGGAGGTCAAGTCAGTATGCGTGACAGGGTCTTCATCTTGTAGATAACCCTCACCCTAACCAATACTCAGAACATACACAGAAAATGTATAAAACAAAGCCATTACTTATTCTCCATTTTGAAGTGTTTTGGGGGTGTTTTAAGAAATATGTGCATGGCACTGTCTAAAATCTGTGACTCCTGTTCCCTGTGCTATTTGGTGAGTTGGTCTAAGAAAGTTCCAGTAGTAGCACTGCCGAAAATCTATCTATACGCCGTTATCATTAAGTGATGCTAGTCTAGCTTCACAAAACAAATATTAATGCTATGCAGAAGGTCTCTTCTAATCCTGAGTATCATTTTTTCATTTGTCTATAGTTAGGACGTCACTGAAATCTGCTTTGGCAGATTAGGAAGCCATTAAAGTTACTCTGCTCATGAAAGTCGGTACCAAAATGAAGGAGACTGCAAATGAGGCCTGTTTCAATAAAGGAATCGATAATCACATAAAAGACGTTGTGCAAATCAGTGGGCGTCGTTCAAAGTAAACATTACCGTGTGGATACTGGGGGGGGGGGGGGCGCGCCCAGCCAAATGAAAGGAAGAATGAAGAGCAGCTGGTGAACAGACCAGGCAGGTATCAACAACACGTCCCGCTGGGAGCTTGGAGCAGCGGTTCCAAATCACCTGCTCCTGCTGAGGGTTCTACCAACCAGCAAAACAAGGTGGTCAAACTGGTCGATGACCAGAAAGTCCTGCGAAGACAGCGGGCGGAGGGTGATTGCTGGGTGTCGGTGGTCTCAGTCTTAAAGCAGTACATTATTTCTGTTTCCTAAAGTAGCCCTTGGTGCTGGCAGTCCCAACAGGATGTAAGAAAACTTTTTGTTGGCTGGGAGGGCGGCGGCTGAAAAAGACAGATGTTGCCTCTGAGAAACACGACTGCATTGAGTCAGCCTGCATTATTATAATTATTATTCCAGCACAGGATGGAGACTGCAGACACCACACACAGACGTCAGTAAAGCCTCTGGGTGCGATTCTTGTGTACTTCAATTTTGGGGTGTACAAAAGTGCTGGGTCAGGCAGTGTGGAGGGCATTTGGGCCTGTATCTGCTGGTCTGAGGTCAGCAGGACAGGGGGATAACACCCGTCTCCTCATTCCCAGCTTTACATAAGTCTGGGATACCCAAGTTGTCCCGAGTCTCCCCTTACCCGATCGCTGAGTGAGTCTAGCTTTTCAGCTTGACCTTGGTCACCCTGGGCTGTGCTTCCAACTGTGCCTCATTAAAGATTCTCACATGATTAATTAGTCTAGCTGATTGAGTGGGAGGGGTTGCTGTCTGGTGTTGTCGCGCCAGGGTATTGCCTACCCACGATGCCACCGCTGGCCTGTCACATTATTACTATTAATATTATTCAGTTTCAGCAAATGTTTTCATCCAGATACTTTTATATAATGCCCAGGAGGGCCTGCTTAGTGGATTGTCTGACTCAGAGTAAATTAAAATCAGTACAATCAAAGACCACCAGCCATTCCAAATATTTGTTCCTCAGCACCAGAACACCTTCATCAGCTAATCAGTTAAGCGTCACACTGCTAATTAGCGGAACTGCATGTGCTTGTTTTGGAAGTGGAGACGCGAGGGTGGAGGACCCCTGGTCTGTAGATGCTTTCACCAAACACAGCGAGCGGCAAGGGGTGACAATAACATCTGCCAGGGTTCAGGTGGTGGCCTTTTTGCCGACAATCAGGGTTCTGTGAAACCATAAACTGTCCGGCTTACAGCTGCCACATTACTGGTGTGTTAGCGTTCGTCAATCGCACACGTTCCGATGGAGGCATTTGAGGTTTTGTGCTAATCCGTGTTTGAAATGCACCTCGTTATCAAGCGTGTATCGCTATTCGAAGGTGACTTATCCATTTTTAACCATTTAAGGTGGGGATTTCACTAATGTAGATCAAATGAAGCATGTTGTTCAAGGCTACCACAGCAAGGCCTCCAGTAGGACCTGCGAGACTGTGATGTCTACGCCAACATGACTTGCTGTCTTTCCTACCTGATGACACGTTGGTAGGTAACAGCATGACACTGCTCTTTTTGGCCTGGAGGACACAGTATCTAGCGAAAGACTGAATGACCTGATTTTGCGCAAACTTCCTCATTGAGCGGTTTAACCACGCTTGCGAGCCCGCAGAGAATGAATTGTTTCTAGGGATTTGGAAATCAGCTGGACTGCAGTGTTCAAGTGCAACAGATGAACCATGACCTTCAGGAAGCCTGAATCCCCAAAAGTCTTAAAATTAAAATATGCCATTGCCTCAGGAATGGAAAAAAAAAAAAAAAAAAAAAAAAAAACCCAGGGCCCAATTTGACTGGTTCTACTCCTGTCATTGGTTTGGAAACAGAGTGAATTCCCCTTCCTAAATTATATGCCAGCCTATCCTCGACAGGATCGTAAACACCATTTCCTGATAGCTGCTCCGGTGAGCATGTTTCATACCATATGTGAAAGTGTGATCTGCTTCCAGAAAAAAACATTCGACTGATAGCTGGAGATTATTCACCTTCCATTAATGTCTTTGGCAAGTACCACTTCCACACAGTCTGAGTTCAAAGTGTCACTGGGTCACCATAACTGAGCCAAAAAAATGGACTGGAACTACCACGTGTTGTCAGAGCCCCGCTGTTAGAAGCTGCACAGTGTGGAAAACAAGAAGGCCGGAGCAGAGTCGAAGTCAAGCTACATTTTTGGTGCAGACGCACAATGGCTGAACAATCGTCACTTCGTATTACGGCCACTGTCAAACCGGGTTTTGATAATACTGTGTGCTTGTCTACTTCTGTCCAAATTTATGTAAAGTGAGCAGAATGGACAGTCCCCTAGGATGTGTTCCAGGCAAGGAATTGTGAAGGAACAAATGACGTTTGTCATCCTGGATACACTAGCCGGTGGGGCCACAAGAGTCCAAGACATCATTAGATGCGTCCTGCCTCATTTAGACCCCTGTCCGTATCTGAGATTCGAAAGTTGTGTTTCCATAAGGAGAACATTTCAATGGCAGATGCCTCCTAAAATTTTGTGACAATGTTTTGGATTTTTCTTTTGCATTTTGCACCATGAAGAAAACCACATCTAGATCCATTCCAACCGGGCCTTGTTATCATAAATAGCCAAGGATTAATAAAAACACAATAAGGAGATCAACTAAAAAGGCTATATTAAACTTAAACATAAAATGAGAAAAAAACTGCTCCAATTTCTCACTTACTACCTTTGGAAATTTAAGTTAGAACATTAAGCAACACAAGCAGAAAGTGCATGGAAGAAGATCTGAAATTAGCACATATTTTAACGTTTAAATTTCCTGCACAATTTTGTTGATTACAATACTGAAATGCAATCCTAACATTAAAATATGGCACCCAAGGTACTCGGAATATACAAAAAAAATGTATATTTTAAACTAAAAGGAACACAAAACAAACCCCCTCATTCACTCATTGGCCATTGTTTCAAAGAAGCTATGGTTTGTTTACAATGCCTATTAAAAGAAGACAGTTTCACGAGGCAGGTTGTGGAGATGAGGTAAGGCATATGGGCAAGACAGAGAGGCAAGACAGCGGTGTCACACAGACAGCAAATGTTACCACAGGAAGAAAGCAACAAGGCTTGTGGCTAGTAATTGAACAAATGAGGCTTCAAAACCAGTGGTGGGTGGGAGTATCCCGAACTAACCAATCAATGCTGGTGCTGAATGTGCCTTCAAAACCCATGGTGGGTGGGAGTACAGTAAACTAACCAATCAATATTGGTGTGCTGAATGTGGCTTCAAAACCCATGGTGGGCGGGAGTATCCCAACCTAACCAATCGATGCTAGCTGGAGAGAGTTAAGAAACACAGTCTAAACCCCACCTGAAAGACAGCCCCTTCCTCTGTCAGTTTGTTAAGCTTGATTGGACTCAACACGGTCAATAGTGAGCGTGGAGTTGGGTTGCACTCAAACAGATATGTCATTCAGCAGCCTCACATTTTACAGGAAATGTTAGGAAATGATTGCTTCATAAAATAATATTTATACCGAGGATTTTTGTGTTGGACTTTAAATTTGTTTAGCTGTTGTGGAATCGATTTAATAGCTGTTATTGGACTCTTTTTCAGTGTTTGGTGTTTTGACACATATGGATTACTGCTTCACTACAGCTCAATAAATGATGTCCCTAGATCTGTTCTTCTCTATCGGTTAGAAACCAGCACTGTCCAATACAGAGCGAGGCACAAATGCAGAAGTTACGACCATGTCATGTACAGATGCAGAGCTGGAGGAACGACCTAATTCTTGCTGACGTCAGCTGGTTGACAGAAGCAAAGTTTTCTACAGGGGAATATGACAAAGGGTAGGTGACAAACCGGAAATGGAAATTGAGTGAATTCTACGGGGCGTGTAGTGTCAAAGTGCAGTTTTTTTCAAAGAGTGAAAACAAATAATTTACTGGGAGGTTATTCTGTGCTCTCGCTGACATTATGATTTTAAGGAATTCAGACAGTCTTCGCAATCTTGGCGCTGTACCATATGCTGCTGTATGACCAAGATTCTCCTTTTCAATTCACCTCACTGCTCTAAAGTGTGTTGAGGACAATAACACGTCCAGCCAACACCCAATGCAGACCAGGTTCCGTGGGACCAGATGTTCATGCCGGAATGGGCGTCCATTTCATTCCATTAAGTGCAAACTGTGTAAAAATGTTTCCATTCCGGACCTGTGGAGTTTGCAGTAGGCACTGAGACATCTATGGTCCAAAAATGTTGTAAATCTTATATCTCCTGTGATAGCCTGTCTTAGCCTCCAGCTGTGGAATGAATATAGGGATGAGGAAAAACTGGCCCGTTTTCCCCCCCGCCCCAGGGCAATGCGTATTTAGGAAGCCCTCTCACGGGCCAGAAGAATGTGGCCGCATCTATTCATCCTGGGAAGCGTGCGAGCAAGCAGGGAGAATCCGTCGCTTGCTAATGCCCAATACTTTGCTGCCCCCCGTTTTGAAGCGAAGGGAGGTGGAGGTCGATGAAGGCATCACATTGATAAGCAGCGAGACAGCGGGTTCTTTGTTTCCGAACCAGTGCGAATGGAGAGGGAGATAAAAGAAGATTGTGGAAGTGTTTACCACTGCGGAGGCAGTGGACTGGTCAGTGTTGGAAAGCAACTGGACTGATCTTTCGTCAACTCATTTCACTGTGGTGAAGATGTCCCTATGTATCCCATCATGTCATTTCTCATCTCCTGGATCTAAATATGTTACGATGCATGCCTGTGGTAGCGTTCTTTCTGTTTCTTTTTTTTTATATGTGGGTATTTGGCCTATTAGCGAGCCAAAGGACGAAAGAAAACCTAAGACCAAACAGCTGCTGGTTTCACGGTGATAGGACCGAGGAGCTAAACGGTAGCAGAGTGTTGATAATGGGGAAGACCAAGGCAGCCTAGCCTGAAAAAGCCTTTACAGAGTGAACTCTCTTCTGATTTCACAAAGACGGAAACTACAAAGTAGAACAAATTCAAAGAAGGTTTATGTGGGAAGCGATCAAACAGTCGTTTTCGACTCTTCCCGGTGGGCTGCTTGTATCTTATGTGAGGAAATGTAGCCTTTACTGTGGGTGTGCCTCTCGTTAATTTCTTGAAGCTCCTTGTAAATGAAGGCTTTCAAGATCAGCACACCTAGGTAAGGTCTAAGTACTTGGACCAAACTCGGATGTTTACCTGCTCCGTGGGCTGACTGGGACCACAGTTGAGTCACTCTGTCCACCCATCTCATGGCTGTACACAAACAGAAAGATAACAGTAACACCACGTGACAGACACGGTTGCACCTCAACTCCTACGAAGACGCCCGTCAATGAGCGCTCCACCAATAGCCAGCATGGCCCCTTCGCCACAAAAATTCCTCCCGAGTTACTCAGAGCTGAAGAGTTGTTGATTAGTCATGGATAAGCCATCTGAAGTGCCTTGTGGGATGTGCTGGGATGCAGTGTGTCCTTTTTAATTAGATCATCTCCCAGATTCTGAACCAGTGTGCAGCCCTCCCTCTAACTACACGTTGAGCTATGAAAGACTAAACAGTTGGTGGCCATTTCTTGCTCACTTCTGATGTGTGTGTGTGTGTGTGTGTGTGTGTGTGTGTGTGTGTGTGTGTTGCATGTCAGGCTAATATAGCTAATACGTAGCGGAGTACAACATGGCCCAGCCTCTGGGCATAACAACTGCTGTTGCCTCACACGATGAAAGCGGGGAACAAAAAGTTCTGTCACCGAAGAACAGCAAATGCATCTCCACTGCAAAGATGGGACAACACAGCTTTGTACTGTTGGAAGTTAGATTCAATACTGCTGATGGTCTACAGATTAAGCAGCCCACACTTACAGTTAAGCTCCGAGATGATAATAAGCCAAGACTGCATGCCAGTTAAGTTGTCAGTTGTGCATTTTAGTTGTACTTAATACAGCTTGCCATAATACACACTCTCCACATAAAACCAAAATGCAGACCATACTGAAGACGGACTATCTGCAGAGAAGGAACTAGTCCTTTTGTATTGATTAACAACGTAATGAGGTACTAGCTTCTGATGAGGTGTACTACCTACTTATTCACCTATATAATTATTTTAAGCATGTAGTTTGGTTTAAATAATGGCTCGTTTGACAGTTTGAGACATTTGCCAAGTTGAGATCTCCAGCATGCAGATGTGAGCTCATCAATTTCAATGTACTGGCCCCTTTTTTTGAAAGGGGGGGTCCAGGATGAAGAAGCACAATCCATCTCGGTGACACAAAGCCACACTCAAAACGCAACACTATATGTGCGACTGGCTTGGGGACCCACGAGAAGATCCGCGTTCTGTGTTTCTTTTAACGAGACACTTCATACTTAAGGTATGTCAGTACAACGTAATTATAGACACGATAACAGAAACTCAGATGCTAGACTTTTTTTCACATCAAAGGTAAAACTATCAAAAAATGTGCAGAAGTAGTACGGGCTTCTTATATTTTATGAAATATCATTTCCTTTAATTTCCTTTTTTCTAAATTATTATCAAGAACATTCATTTTACGCAGCAGTAAAAATGACAGATTCTTCTAGTACATGATATTGTAATCAGAGAGCCACGAGTTAAATAACATTTTACCAATTCTACCCCATGCATAATTCAGATGCAGAAAATAAAATAAAATATTTTATGCTATGAATCGGAACATGCATTTTATGTGATAACGGGTAGGACTCACTAAGTACAGTGTGATACACCTGCAAAATATTCAAAAATGTGTAGTTGTGGGTTGTGGAAATCATTCCTGCAACTAAGACTAAGTACAAATATGTTTGAAGTGCATATATGATATCATGACATGACATTACTTGTCAAACACAATTCCATTTGAAGTACTGAATATATACTGGTTTAGTGAGTAGTCCTGAAGCCTCAAACATCCTGGACGAGCACCTACAAGATGAACTGATGGAACACTGCAAACCTAAATAGTATATCATGTTCATGATTTTGCCCTCTACAAAAAGCCAAGTCCCTGATTTCTGATAGATAATTCTGATGTAATTTCGTTATCAAAAACCTGCCTCGATTAAGTGCCTAAGTAAAAGAATCCTGGAAGGAAACATTCTAAGACCACAGGAAACTCTTGGCTTAAGGCTAATCTCTGAGCAGAATACCTTTATTAAACATATTAGAGTGAGTTTTAGGATCTCTGCAATCCCCTGGATGCAAAGAATGAATCAAATCATTAGCAGGACTTAGATAGTCTTTGTCAACATGTTAGGTTTCTTCTCTTAAGATCTCCTGGATGCAAATAATGAATTAAACAGAGTAAACCCGGTATAAATCACCATTGCCCTGTTCCACCTTTGTGTTTCATTGTGACGTGGATGATTATTGGTGAGATCTGGCAGGTTGCCTCACGACTGCCCACAGTTGAGCACCGACATCTTCCATGAGTCAGTTCACCTCACTGTGATTGGCGGTTGCCACTCCAAGCTCAGCCAATATGGAAAACGACACATGGAACATCGCAATTTTTCATCATAAAGTTCCTTGGCTTATTTGGATCATGCTGCAAGAATGGCATGTGGTGGTACCTTTAACTAAACGAGTGCTTTCCTTGTCTTATCGTTCGTGTGTGAGTGTATGTTTGTGTGTGCATCACATGGGTTGTTCAGATTCTCCTACACTCTTCGTAGACTTCCAATCTCACCCACTCACAGTCTGGAAGATGAAGCCTGCGAGCAGATTGCGAATATTGATAATTTCCCTTCCATATGGCTAGAGACGAGAGGGCACAAAAGAGATTGGTTCCCCGTGATTTAGTCATGATATTTAAGTAGCAGTGATAGAACTGTGTTTGGCTAGCACAGCGAAGATCTGACGGCTTGTGTACCTCGCACGTCGAGCTTTTCAGAATGAACGGTGCCCTACCAGATATTCCCAAGCCACGCATCACGTTACAAGAGTACCGTGGCCACGGTCCCACTACAGGCACAGTGTCAATGGAACATTAGCTCAGTACAACCACGCACCTTTCAAGGACAGCGATCATTGGTGAATGTCTTCATCACATGACCTAACATTTCCATTCAGCTGTGAGGGACATGACAATAGTCATCCTGTCCACAGGAAATTAGCTGCCACTAGCTGGTCTCAAGTATGCAAACATACTCCACTACAGATATGACTCAAATTGTTTTCTTAATTGCGGTAAACTAATTACATTATTTGGCTGTTGCTGTCTTGTGCCCCAGATTCCTGGGCTTGACATCAAGTTTTCTATGACACAGTATTACTGTATATAAGCAGTTGGACGTTGGATGGATGGATGGATGGCAGTTGGAAGTTGGATGGATGGATGGATGGTAGTTGGAAGTTGGATGGATGGATGGATGGATGGATGGATGGATGGCAGTTGGAAGTTGGATGGATGGATGGATGGATGGATGGTAGTTGGAAGTTGGATGGATGGATGGCAGTTGGAAGTTGGATGGATGGTAGTTGGAAGTTGGATGGATGGATGGATGGCAGTTGGAAGTTGGATGGATGGATGGATGGATGGATGGATGGATGGATGGCAGTTGGAAGTTGGATGGATGGATGGACGGATGGATGGATGGTAGTTGGAAGTTGGATGGATGGATGGATGGATGGCAGTTGGAAGTTGGATGGATGGATGGATGATGGATGGCAGTTGGATGGATGGATGGATGGATGGATGGATGGATGGCAGTTGGATGGATGGATGGTAGTTGGAAATTGGATGGATGAAGTCTTTGGCATTTATGGAGAGTATATCATAAATAACTGATGCCTGGTATTAATGTATGTAATATATCTGTTATTAATGGTGTTTTACCTGTGTTGTAAAATGGCAACACATGGGCTTTGACTCAGCCTTTACAGTAAGTATCAGAATGTGTTATGAACGTTGAGCCCAGTGTGGCATTAGGTACACTAAATCAGGGAGATTACAGAATTATTTTTTAATGTCACTTTCCAGCCAGCACAAATGCTTGGTTACGTAAGAGGAATTAGATAGACCAGAATCATTCTGCAGTGTGGCAGCTTGCTGTATTTTCCATGATAATTGATGGAACACCCTGGAGAGTCCACTGTCTTTTTGGTGTCTGCCAAATCTTTGCCAGAAAGACTGGTAGAGTCCAGCTCCTTCCCAGATATCTTGCACAACCACAGTTTGCATTAGAATCTAGGCTGTTGATGTTTTAAAAAACGCTCATTGATTTAAAAAACAATCTAAGAAAATCAAACTTTTTAACAGTTCTAACATTGCAATGAAAAAGAGAGTTTGGAAAATGGATGGACGTATGGATGGATTGATATGCAGTACCAATCAATAGTTTGTGGATACCTGACACTAGAGTTTTTTTACTAGACTTTTTATCATGTATTTTTCTAGAAGTGTTTTAAAATTAAATAAAACACATTACAGAATACAAAACAATGCAGCTTTAAAAAAAAAAAAAACAAAACCTGAATGTCGGGTTCCTCAAAATATCCACCATTTTTTTTTCACTTAAGATTCAGCAGGAAGTGGCCCACGGTGCCTCCCAAGCTCATCTGCAGCGAATCACAGAGATGTAGGGTGGTGCTTGTACGCTGTCCAGCTCCACCTCTTCATCCCATGCTAGTTCTGGGGGGGTTAGAGTCTAAAATCGTTAGTTTGACTTGCCCTTCTCTTTCTTTCTTCTCCAGACAGTTCTAGCACAATCTGAAGGTGAGCTTTGGCTCCTTTGTTAAAGATCACCAACTCTGTCACCAGCAAAGTGACCACACACCACAAACTTGCTGTGGCTGTGGTTTATCAATGATTTAAAGGGGTGGTAATGTGACTCTGTGGGTTAGCTGTGCCCGTGACTGAAAGATCACCAGTTCAAATCCCACAACTGCTAAAGTTTCCATTTTACCATTGGGCCCTTAAGCAAGGTCTTTAACCCTAGTTGCTTCAGGGGCACTGAACACCGGATGACCCTGTCCTCTGACCCTTTGACCCTTGGCTCTCAACTTGGAGATATCAGATGGAGCAAGAGGGGCATCACAAAAACGACAAAATTTCTCCAAGGGGATCAATAAAGTATGATTATCATAATTAATTTTACCTTGGTCTGAATTGGAAAAAAATCAGTTCAGGGATTTTTTTGGCCTCAGACACTATTTGGAGGTTCCTCTTCCAGGCAAGATGAACTGTAGGTCTAACTTTCCCAATGAAGTATCCTACAATAATAAATCTGGACCTAATTACAGGCACTCCGGGGTTCTCTCACTCAGAAACCTTTGGCCGTGAAGACATTTCCTGACCAGAATAACAGCATGCCATTCCCAGTCTGCTGCGTCACACTCAATGAGTCGGGGTGCTTCACGTGCTTTGTAAGCTCTGGATATTTATGAGGTGAGATCCGTGTGATCTGCCTGGTTCATAAAGCACCCACCTCAGTGGGCCACCTAAAACTGCCTGCTGGTGCTCCTCTGGAAATTTCACCTTCTGCTCAGAGAAGTTGATTAACACGGTTTAAAATCTCTTCATTTGTTCTTTTTTATGTGACAATTTTTACATCCTTTTCTGTGTGCATCATTATCTGTAATGACCAAACATCTGTTTCCAGCAGGTAACTGCTCTTACGCAAGCTGTGTATCCAAGTGCTCTCGGCTTCAGCCAATGAGATTTGATTATGCGAAGCGGCTACAGCGGTATGACACCATCGTCTGATCAGAATGGATGCGGGGCGCTGAGCTTCTACGAGCTGGAGTCTGACACCTCAACGAATCTGTCACTTACCGCCATCTCCAAAGCACCTCAGACGGATAGACGGCTGGCACTGGGAGAGATCTCGTATAGGTGACCCTTCTCCAATTACACATAAGGGAATTTGAAGTGGCAGCTGCTAATTTCTTTATTTTTTTTGTTTTCCATGAAAAGAGGGGGTAGAATAGTCTCCATCTAGTGAAGATCTACAAGACCATTGCAGCTGTCCCAAAACCTACCAAACTTCAGGAAAACCCATGCAATCATCTTTCAGACGTGGTCGGGGCGGGGAGGCAGCACTAGGCATGAGGGAGGGGAACACATTGGATTCGTCGTCAGTCCATCGCAAGGCACATACACCCATGCTGTGTTTCCAATACGGAGATGTCAATGAACTTGGCTGGGTGTCTTTAGACTGTGGGAAGAAGCAGGTGCCAAATGAGGAGGACATGCAATCTCCAGTTGCAAAGGGCAGGGGTGGCGTTCGAACCCTGAGCCCTGGAGGTGTGATGTGACAATGCTGAGGCATGTTAAGCATTAATGCTTTTGATATGTAGTTTTATTTTTAGTCTGTCACAGTTTGTGTGAAAGCATCATTATTCCGTTATAAATACTCAACTTTAAGCAGTTTCCTCCTTAAATGGTATTGGACAGAGCATGCCTGCATGCCTGTCACAAAAGGCCTATTTCTGTACGTAGGGATAAGACGGAAGAACTTTCCTAATGGAATGGTAGACCTTAATGCTTACGCCAACCAGTCTAATTAACCGGATGGCTGTTTAACTTGTCATCATACTGCCTGCTTCTCATTGACTGCTCACCAACAGACAGTTTCAGCCCAAGAGAAAAATGACCCATCTATTCCTTTTCTTTGTTCTTCTCTCAATCTGCTCTAAAATTTGCACCACATAATTTCCCTGTTGGGAGGGCCTTCAGCATGATGGAGGTTAATAAAAAAAAAGAATTCAGCTCTTCATTATTATGGCTGTGACTCGATTTGAGTTTGGCTAGAAGGAGACACAGTATGTTAATGCAATATTATGACCATTCAATATGATGTTTCCATATTGTGAAAATTTAACGTAAATGCAAAGTATATTCTTTTATTTTTAAGATGTGCTATATACGTAAGTCATCAATATCCATCTGTTCTTTTTACAACTGCCTATGTAATACCGAGGGGTAGACAGGACACGGTCCTTGGGTGCACAGGGCATGAGGCAGGGGCACACACACACACACACACACACACACACACACACACACACACACACACATACACACGCACGCCTACTATGAGCAGTTTAGGGATGCCAGTTAACCTAAAGGTGCACCGTAGATTGTGGGTAGAACCCAGAGCGCTGTCAACAATGTCACACAGTAGGGGTAGAACGGTTACAAACATGAGACAGGGCAGGCTTCCATCGTAGCCTCCTACTCGTTCTCCTGTTTAATTTTGTTTAGCCGAGAGATGAAACTATTCAAGGATGGTGGCTTCTACTTTAATTGCTGTTGGAGCCCCACAGATGGAGGCTCAGAGACGAGTTCCTTGTGTGATGTACGCCAGTACCATCCATCTGGCTGTGTTTGATCAAGGCTCATGGGGAAGTAAACCAACAGCCAGAATAATTAAAAACGTGGCTTCGTCCTGTCCCTCTCCCACGCACGTTAAACAAGCACGGTCATTGCTCGGAAACGCAGGAGGACACGTTGCCGTAGGGATGAGAGATCCGCCGGCCTTGTTGTTTAGCGACGCAGCTGAGTGCGACCCAAGGCTGTCTTTCAAAATGCACTGAACTTGGTATACATCCTAAAGGAGCTGCGACAAGCACAAAAGAGCCATTTATGCTAGATACATCTTTAAGTCACTCCTTCGGCTTAAAATACCGCTGCATTCCAAATGACATTTCCTCGGGTGTTCCTTTCTTGGGGAGCTCACATCGATTTGCCCTCAAAGTTCATTAAAAAAATCATGTGAAAGAACAAAATTAGGAGCTCCTTTTAGTCCAAGGATTTACTTTTATTGCATCTAGAAAACAAGGCACACTTTTACATCAATTGCCCTCCGTTACCTAAATATGCTCTGTGTAATCTCTTCATTATAAATTACTTTCAAGAGCAACTGTAATGCATTCTAACTAAAAGACACGATTTCTGATAGCAAGGTGATTACAGGTAACTTACAATTAAAGGTTTCATGACTTAAAACATATTTGGATCACTTAAAAGTAAATAAAGTCTCAAATAAGGTGAGCTGAAGAAAAGCGATCGGTCTGAGGAAACGGATGGTGTCCGTAAAACATTTGGAAGCCCCTCACTTACAGCTGTCTGCACGATATCGCAGCGCAATGAGACTGGACCGTAAGACGGCTTCTGAGGAAAAGAGGGCAAAGTCACACGACAGGGGAAACTGAAACAAGCGAGCGTGACTTTATGATCTACTGTATGATACTGTAATATAATTAGGGCCAATGCTGGGAAGAGGACCAGGGAATAATTAATATGAATTATTAAATGGTGGATATGCCACATTTAATCCAATTAAACAACAAACAAGTAAAACAGACGGAAAAAAATAATAAGAAATGAAAAATTCACATTAGCACGAGTGTGAATCCTGTGTCACTGTGGGTAAACATCACCTATTGCTCACAACCTTTGCACATCCGGGGATCTGGAAGGCAAGGCTCCCGTCATCATCACGGAGACGTTCAGAAATGGCAGAGTGGGGGGGGGTTTAATTACCGACAGGGGAATGAGTCTGCCACAGTTGTTACCAGTTTCATCAGCTCCAGCAACGGGGAGGTGATGCAGGCGATCCCACAGCACAGTTGCTGGTCTTCGTATTTTTTTTTGGCAGAGTGAGAAAAGCTCATTAAAGGGAAAGTTATTTGCAGCCCGCTTTACGGGAGCCCGTATGATCAGTCGCTGAGAACGGCACAAGCCGTTTCCCGGAGGACAGGGGTCGAGTGCGAATCGTCCCCTGGAGCGAACCTGAATGTGACGGCTATTGATGGCCCGGGCTGCCGTCAGAGCACTGCCACCTGCCCGGCAGAAAGTCTCCCCGCGTTTTTAAGCCCTTAAACTTCGCTGCAGTCGGTGACGAAGTTAAACCACGGCCTTGAGACGGTGATAGCATGCAGTGGGCGTGAAGCCGACCTCTCATAATTGAGCAGATGCATTATTAAATACGGCTAAGTTAGGTAGTGCGGCTTACAAAACGCTTCTTTAATTTAAAAGTCTTGCACAGGCGTACAGATGTTAGTATAGCACAGCAGGGTTATTTGGGGTCATTCAAACATCCATCCATCCATCCTTGAACTTTATCCCATTGAGAGTCACGATGAATGTGTAGCCTATCCAAGAAAACGCAGGGTACAAGCCACCCTGGATGGAAGGTTAGTTAAACTTCATTATCATTGTAAGAGCTGCATAAAGAAATATATGGTGGAAATGAAGGCTAAATGTCTTCTTATAGCAGGGGTATCCTTGGTTTCTGTGACACTGAAATGGACAGCACGGACCGTTTATGGCTGCGATTAGCGAGTTACAAATTATTATGCAGCCACATCGCTACTGGCCCCAAAATGAAAGGGCGGTCGTCAGCTCAGAATGTTCTTCGTGACCGTGATGGCTCACTTACCGATTCATGAAGAGAGAACATCCCTGCACTGGTGGATTGTTTTAAGGTGAACTCAGTCTGTATGAGCGTAAACATGGCTGCTGCATTTGAAGTCGGCCATGGTAAAGACTCTCCCACTTACAACCTAAATGCCAGATTCGTGCAGGCAAAACCCGAGGTGAAATTAGGATGAAGGTAAACCTTGCAAGTCTCCTAAGTTCTCTTTTTTTCTCTTTTAGTTTGTAAACCTCTATCATCTCACCTGTGATAAACAAATGGCTAACAATAACCGTAAATGTGTGGGATATTTTATTATTTTAATAGATTCTCCAAAAGGGTCTCCACATCACTAGAAAACAGTTTCAGGGAATGGGATCTTGTTGTTTTGTGCAGTGCAGATGTGGCGTCTCTATAAGGCCTTAACATGGTCGCCCTTTAGGGCCCACTGTCTCACTTTGACGTGAGTCAGGAGGACATAGGACATCTCTGTGAAGATTATGGTCATCAGTCACAGCGAGTTTGTCTCCGGACGTAATGCTGATTCATGTTGCGCGGCTGAGGCGTAGAAATATTTACATAGACCATCCACGAATGGTAACAGTGCTCTATGTGATTATGTAGCTGTGCACTATATGTTCATACTTCTAGTTTTTTGTTTTCTTTGTTTGAGGTTTTTGACGTGTTTCAGGTCTGGTGTACTGCAAAGGATTAGTCAAGATGAGCTCTCACTTGGTGACAGAACATACCATTGTCCCCTCATATGGCAGACAAACCACATCTGTGAAGTAACGTAAGTTTTAAAAGCATAATAACATGCATTCCCAAGTAGACATCAAAAAGTGCATAGCAATGCATTTTGTTTTTTTTTTGCTCTGGCTCAAAGTTCATATGCCCAACAGTAGACCCATCTGCTGCACCCATGTGAAAAACATAAATATTTGTCTGGAGATGCAGACACCTGCAATGAAACCCAGCAAATAATAACTGGCTGTGCTAAATCAGACTGTGTTGACCCACAGGTATCAATGCCCCCCCGCCCCTCCCCACTGAAGTTCTATTTTTTCAGTTACTCCAACATTACTGCCACCATGGAAACCTACAGTCTCAGGTGTCAACACAGGAGTGACAGAGCTATATTCAGCCCTACTTTTATAAGGTTAGCAAGCGGGTGGAGAGAGCTGATAATGAATCTTTCTCGCCAGCTGAGGCATTAGCTAATTAGTCGTTTCGCAACTGGTTGACCTCTGACCCCCTGCTTCACCCCTTCGTGCCCTGACTCGTGTTTGACTCTAAGACTCCGCCCCTTTCAGTGAAGACTGCCAAGCAGTGGGTTAGCATCCTGGCACGGAGTGCAAGCCTGCCTCCACTCAGCTACAACATCACGGACATTTACAAACGACCTCCTCGCCAGCTGCCGGCTTTCGTAACAGAGCCCCTCCTGGGGCTTGGACCGGAATAGGTGGGCGTACCGGACGCTGATGTCGCTGTGCGTTTCGTTTTAATCCCCGGTGGTGCGTACGTCCACACCAGCTCGAGCTGTCAGCCAGAATTAACGTTTAAGCTTGAACACATGTGCGGAGGACTAACCTATCATAATGTTGGTTTGCCTATTTTCTAAGACAAACTTACCTCTAGTGTTTTATGGATTCCATTTGGCTAGTTAATTCAATTTATATATATAGCGCCTTTCACCTCAGTCGTGCCAAGGCCCTTAACAGGAATGTGTGGTAATACATTGTTCCTTTTACGAGAAGAAGGAGATGGCCAGAAGACAAGCTATTCCAGGTTGTCTCCACCATGATCTGAGATCGTGGTAAGTCCAAACTGAAATTCATTCCTTGCTGCTAACAGACCAATTTCTCCGCGAGAGGCAGAGTGCAGCTCTGTGAACCTGGCTGGCAGACTGCAGAATCCAGCATAACTTGCTAAGTTTCTGTCAAAGAGTGAAAGGTTAAGGAACAAAGGATGTCTGCGAAGGAGCTGAGTGTCTGTCTCCCCGATCGCAGGCCGTGAGGTCTGGTGTGGGCCTTGGGAGAATACAACAGTGCCAGCTTCTCGTGCTCCCGATACTCAGAGAATCCATTATGCTAACAGTCCGGGCAAGAGGCGAAACGTGACTCCTGGATTTTCAAGCCATGAAGGATTCTGTGATCAGTCAATATATGTCAATTATATGTTTCTGGAATTCTTGAACGTTCCCAAATAAGAAACGGCACCGTGGTGGGACCCAAAAAGAGATTAGTGCAATGGCGGCAGAGCCGTATGTAATCATGCGGTGAGCCATCACAAACACGTTTGCAACCCAGTCTGGGTCGTGACCCAAAGTTTAAGAAACACTGGTCTTTTCAAACAACACCTTAAATTAATTAATTTGAGCTTGTGACGATACAAAAATCAGCCCCCCCCCCCTGTGGATTATAATAAATCCTCTCCACCCTGCTGTAGGCGCGGTTTGGTTTTTCTTTCCAGGGGGGAGACAGGCACCACAGTGGTGTCTGATCGCCTTCTGAATGTGTGATGCTGGGCCAGCTGGTCCAAGCCCGTCATGTTTATTTGTTCGATTATCACCATGTAAACTGCAAGGTACAGACGCTTTGCGAAGCGACGACAGTCAACTTAACCCCTAAAGGACGCCATTTCTAATAAAAATCATAGAATCAAATGAGAAGGCAATCAGAAGAAGATTAAAATGAAACAATGCATGATGTTTGTATAATCTATCAGTCTTCCAAATGGTTATCCAGTACAGGGTATCGGGGGGACTGGAGCCTATTCCAGAAAGCACTGGGAATAATGCAGGGGAGCCCCAAGGGGGGATTGTCAGTCAGATCAATGCAGGGGAGCCCCAAGGGTGGGTTGCCAGTCAGATCAATGCAGGGGAGCCCAAAGGGTGGGTTGCCAGTCAGATCAATGCAGGGGAG
>JAACJT020023394.1:0-23101 GCA_009936485.2 Gymnarchus niloticus | reverse complement strand
GTCCTTTGACAAACTCTGGAGAGTCAAACTCCCTTTTAGGTCTGTTATTGACAGTAAATATAAAATGATGGAAATAGAGGCATGATTAAATGATAGGGATTCACGTAAAAGCAGGAAATTGCTGGAACGAAAACTCCCCCCAGGACCAGAATTTGACACCCCCGCTCTACCCAGTGGTAGCTGGTGCCACTCTCCACTAACTGCAATCTTTCAACTTTGGAACTTTTTACCACATATCTTCCACTAGAGGGTGCTGTCTGCTTGCTTAATAAGTGCCATTGCTTAGAATTTTGAAGCCTGACGAGGAATTGTAAGACTGAATAATCAAAGGATTATAAATCACACAGATAATGGACATTTATAGCCTAATTTAATGTCATCTGCTGTTTCATTTTTTGCTTAGTCTATCCTTTACATAACTTTGTGCACTCATTCTTTAGTCTTAATTCTACTTTCATAGATGCATAAAGACTACCTCAGTATAGATTTTTGTTGCAAGATCACAAGCTCCTTTTAAATTCTTAAGGATGCAAAATCATGCCTCTTGGCCAGTCCATGCTCATGATCCAAATTTATGTCCATAATCTATAATCCCGAGTTTACATTTGCAAGTATAAACTGGTATGAATAGTCAGGAAACCCTATTCTTGATATATGTTGAGAAATTATGTTTGACAGTACTGTATGGTGTATGTCAATGTTCTAACTCTGAAACAGATACTCTAATCCAGTGATCTCTGTTACTGGACTGGATATCATGTGACTTTTGAGTGCACATGCAGAGAACCTGCATTATTATGTGTTGATCATGGATGACAAAAGCTATGGTGCGGCTGCAGAGAAGCGTTCCCAAAAAAGCATTTTTGGCTACATCTCAGGAATGAAAGGTGATAGAAAAACAATTTACCCTCTGTTGTGTTCACCATCTCAGTTGGTAAACTACAGATACAATTTTCATTATTAGTGATGAATTTTTTTGTCATATTCATGTTTACATGCATTGTGAAATAAAGTAGAGTGTGGAATTACCACAGATTCTCCAGTGATAGTAGGTCAGTTAAATACGTATATATGAAAAATATTCTCCTACATTTGTCAGCAAAAATCTATTTAATTACTCATCTCACAATGTGTTTCATCACTTCAAAATTCAATAGCGTGTTTACAGTAGCATTCATGTATTTAGACTTCCTGACAAGGACAGAGATTGGTTAAATCTGTTGGCGGAAATCTATAATGTGTTCTCATAGTGCATCTATTTACACCATTCTGAAATCTAAATTTATGGTTGCATATTGCTGCATGTTTGATTTACGTATATTCATTACTGCATATTCGATGATGTATGCATGACTACAGTAGAAATATAAATCATTAACGTTACTCTGCCCACGCTGGCGTGTATGGCGTGATATAGCCTGGTACTACAGCTCGGCAGATAGCTAACAGTTCCGAAGAGAAGTCCGAAGCCGAAGTTCTTTTCGAAACTTTACATAGAATATACTGTAAAAGGCAAACATCTTCTCAGCCAAACAACACGGAACAGGAAAGAACACGTCTGTCCAATTCCTTGATGCCGATTGAAACTAACTACAGTTACATAATAAACTTTACCACAAGGAGTTTGTCCAGTAGGGGTCTCCCTACCCCAAACTAACAGAACATCACAAACGTATACATTTATAGAAAAACTAATCTGAATATGTAGTAATTTTTCTGCTAGCTCTGAACTTACACCGGCTATGTGAAATGGGATCTTCAAATTAAATTACAGTGTTATGGGCTTATCATTATATAACAGGATATTTCCTTCATCCTGGGGGGTTTTGACAGATGTGATAATGTAACTGACTTCTGTGTCCATTCAGGGTACATGTAATGTGTTCAAACCTCACTCCTTCCAGGGTTGTCACAACAGTAATGTAATTTTGGCAAAATTTGTCTTTGGTTTTGCAATTAACCGGCTATATAGAACAAATACCTGGCTTGTGACCATGAGCTGCTTTTTTAAAATAAGCCTTAAATATGAATTGCAAATTAATACATTTATCCACAAATCATCAAAATATATATTTGGGTTATGGTAGGCCTAAATAATTTTACATTATGGCTGTGTGTAGGTATACACAGCTCATCACCATCGAACTGGCCACATGCGTAGGGTTGACAACTGTGTAAATTCTAGGCTTTGCAATATGTCACATGTAGGCGTTGTTTACATTTTAATCGACACAGAGCAATTTTAGCGCTGTGCAAACGCAGGCTTCAATGTCAGCGAATAAGCAATGCCCAGTCCAGTAATAGAGATCACTGCTCTAATCCCATAAAGAAATAATTACACTGCCCACATGACCCAGTTATACAATAATACTGTTTCTTTTTATGTTGTAAACTTTCACACACTATCAACTTTGCTTCGTTGTTGCGTGGGAAAAGTTCTGCAAGTGTTTAATCAGATTTGTGATATTTCAGTATAAAGTGTCGGTACCAGCCCTCGAAACACTGATGTAACACACATTGTACTCTGCTGTCTTTTTGTCTGAACCAGCTGATGCTGTGAGCGAGGATTTTGTCATTTATAAATTAGAGTGGTTCCTAGAACACTTGCAACAGCCGGTGGCTGTTACTGGCCAAGATTTCCAGGACACCACAGTAGCTCTCACGTCTATTCTGGAGCAGTTTCAAACTCGTGTTCCCGGGCAAGGAAGTCACTCTAAGATCCACATCCCTATTGGTGGCATCATTCAATACCTCCAACTGGGGTGGAACGTTCCATCGATCGTGCGAATCTCTGGTGTATCAGTGCAGGCCGATGTGTGGTAAAGGATACACTTAAAACTTATCCTTGCAGTGATGTCGTTACTATTCAGTTAAAATATTTAACCTTGTCAGCAGTGATTCATTTGTGTCAGAATATTCCGGATCCGATCAAATTTTGACAAGTATATTCTCTGTGATAGCTGTTTCTCACTAACACACCTATTCCATTGTAAGGGTTGTTGATTTCTACAGCAGCCTCACAGATGAACTCAATATTGAGGTCTGGGAGTTACAACGCATGTTCCAAAATTCTAGGTTGTGCATGATGCAGGGTTCACGGTAGTTAAAATAAAACAAATATATGAATGAATGCGTCAGTAAACTGTTCTGCCTTACATTTGTCATTTCTGCTTGTACACGGTGCAGAGATAAAGGGAAAGGTTCACATTTAAGTCAATTTACCTTGTATACAGTTGTCGTCGACTTTTATATTAACCTAAGAACCTTTTCACTACTGCTGTCATCTCCCAGAGAACAGAATCAAACAATCGATGCAACCCGCAGACCCTCAGGGGTTGCTTGAACACACACTGTATTTGCACACTGTGAGTAGGCGAGTGCACAGTGTTCCTGCACCAAATTGCCTGTGGCATATTGATGGGAACCATAAGCTTATAAGGTAAACCATGGAACATTTTAATCTTCATTTTTAAATTTTTTTAATTTCCCAAAGGGAAATTTCAGATGTTATTTCACACTTCTGCACACTTCCACTAAGGATCATCATACATGGTGGCATTGATGGCCACTTTCTACCTGGTGGAGCAGGGAGGATATTTGTTAGCTAAATATTGCTCTAAAAGACATTCTGAAGTGAGGTAGTCGCCTATTAACAGGGGCACAGTTGAGCTGTAGTGGCTGTCGCCTCATTGATTAGATGTTGACCGATGGTCTCAGTTCGTTTTCCACTACCGTGCCCCCGCTTGCTGGAGAGCTGTGATTGGACAGTGATTACATTTCTTGGTGGCATGATTTCAGCATGTGCTTTTCGAAAATGAAAACGAGTCGATGCAGCAGAGCAAAGATGGCCATTGCATTTCGGTGTGATGTGGCAGAGTTTCATCGTTAAATTGTGTGCAGTGTAATCCCTTCTAATTGTTTTTCTGGGTGGTAGTTGAACAAGATGAAAATCAATGAAATGATAGTTTTGCTTTTCATTGTGTCACGTTCTCTTCACGTCACTCACTGAAAAGCAATGCCTCTTGTGCATTGCATTTCCACATTGCACGGTTTCTGCGTGCTGTGTACCGCAAAACAATACATCGCCTCGATCGCGTGTTTACATTTCAAGGTGGCACAGATTCCACTTCATAGAATCCTGGGCATTTCTGGCAATTTAGAAATCCTGGCCGGATGGATTCTTTAGGTCCCAAAAAGAGGACATGTCCGGGAAAAAGAGGATGTATGGTCAACTTATTTTAGAGGCATGTTTCCAACCTGTACAATGACATGTACCACATGCTACTGTCACCTTTTAACCAAAACACGTATACTTGTTATTGATGCTATTTTATACTGACTGCAAACAACTGCTAACTATATCAGTTGTAAGAGAGTTTCACCTCTATAAATTTTGATTAAATCTTGATTTTCTCTGGTCCAAAAGGGCCCCTTCATAGCCATGCTTTCTTGTCCTGTTTCCTCCTGACTGCCCTTTGCTCTTCTCTGGTCCTGGAGTGCAGTTTGTAAAAATCTGGAATAGTTCTTTGGTAAAACTGGGCCACTTTAAAGAATTTATCAACCAAAAATATACATAAAATATACATTTTTCCTAAACAAAATATCAATAAAGAAATGTTAAAAAATAATGTTAATAATGTAGTGTAAAGGCGTAATGTAAGGGGCGCAATCATTTCTCATTTTAATTTGCCTTCTCGCATCGACAAGGTTCTTTTTGAATGTTAGTGTCTTCTAGTTTTTTTGTGCTAGACCAGTAGGTGGCACTGTTGCCCATACGGCCATATTTGCAGGTTCAATTCTTGCCTTCCCCTGTATTTGAAATTAGCAAGTACTTCTCATGTGATTTAATTGCGTGCAGTTAGATACATGGTGAGTGTGTATCCTACAATAGACCTGTTTCAGGTGCCCCCTATGCTACCTGGAAAAGGCTTCAGGATTACTGAGACACTGTACTAGATATGCAGTTATGGATGAATTAAATTCTTTAGCACATAATGGCATTTTTGGTTCTTTCACATAGATAGGAAAGAGTTTCTACTATAGCTTTCTAATCCCAATAAATGAATCCACTGTTTGTGCTACTTGGAAGGTTATTGTGGCCTCTCATAGTCTTATACATAGTCTGACTTGATGGAAAGAGGCAATGAGCAGTGTCTCTTTGTGGTCTCACCAAGCCTATCATCATGGAACTGAGGGCGCGAGACATAAAATGTCAGCCTGAAAAAAAAAAAATACAGGGTCTCTTTCAAAGAAAAACTTATCTGCATGCAGCCTTTAGAAAAAACATGAACATGTTTTAATCAAACTGAAAGTGACTAATTCCTGAAGAAAAATATCAAATTAAAAAGGCACCATAATGTAGGTATATTAGATAGTTATTGATGCAAAATTTATAGAATTTTACAATTTTTTATAATTAAGCCAAATGTGTGAGGTAGCAGAAAATGACCTCAGTAGGCAAGTATAAGAAATGTTTTGATAGCAGTAAGTAGCAAGTGATAAATGATAAACAGTCCGGAGGACTGTCGGTTAGATATCAGATGAAACAGGACAGGAAATGCAGTGTGCCAGAAAAGAAGGCACTTTTCTATGTCATTTTTATGTTAACAAGGGATCGTGGAAGCTCAATATATCAAATGCCCCTCAATAGTGTGCAGATATTGGAAAATACATAAATCCACAGGTTTCTTACAATACTTTGCAAGAATTTTTGCCAATTGCTAATGACAGAACTTATGTAAATCAGTTCAGTTTGTGGAGCTCCTTTCTCAGACATACTTTCTCAGTTCTGTCCACAAATTTAGAATGGGATTCAGGTCAGGGCTTTGTGATGGCCACTCCGATACTTTCACTTTTTTTTTAAGCCATTTTGTTACAGCTCGGGAAGCATGCATAGTGTCATTGTCCTGCTGGAAGACAAAGTTGCAAGTTTCAGCTATCTGGCTGATGCCATGAGATGTTACTTCAAATTAGCATGTATGGAGATTGAAATTTTATAAATAAAATAAATGCAAACAAGTTTTTTGCACTTTCGGATAGGCTTATCACAGAAGCCAAATCATTATGAATCATAATGAATCAGTTAATTACATTCAGTAACAAGTAAGTTTGATCATTGTTGTAGAACTTGAAATTCCACAATATATTAAGCAGATTAAATGCAGTGTTAATTTATCCCATCTGAGTAGGTCATAGTTCATACTCTATAACGTAGGGTTAAAGAGTGCTTCTTGGGCCCAGATCACTGAAATGAGTTACAAATGTATTTGAAGGATCATCGAAGCCATCCTGCTGCTCGATTTTACTCCTTATCCTAGTTTACAATTTTATAACCTTGGCATATGGCTGTAATTTAGACAGAGACAGCTGAAGAATCATGAAGCATTGGCTCAGTAAACAAGGTCACCTGCATCTGTAAACTTGCATCTTGTTCATGACAGTCAAGGGCCATGTGGACTCTCAGTGTTCCTGTGCGTCCCCCCTTTCCTGAGTGGTTAAGGCACTGTACATGTTAATATAAATGGTGAGAGTCTATGGACATGACTGTATAAAATATCAAGGGGGAGACACTGGAATCATGGTGAGACTGTGCATCTTCTTGAGAACACTGACCTTGTCTTTCATGCTCCTCAGAGAGAACACTGCAACACCCTTCAAAGAAAACAAATACTTCTAATTTATACTTACAAATGGTAATTGTTACCAACTGAGTGGTGTATAAATGGAGTAATGTGTTGTACAACACAGAGTTTGCACTGCCAATAATATTATATAAATGGACCAGATAGTTAAATATATAATAATTTACACCATGGCCCTATGCTAGATAAACATGTATGAAAGGACATTTAATAGATTTTATTACAAATTCTGGAAAACTATGCAAAGTATGCTTTTCTGCATATTGCTAAAGCGTGGGTGTACAAAGTACATTTCCTGCTCTACAAAGCTGAAGAGACAGACGTGACTGCCAAACAACCGTACTGCAGAAATGGAATGCAGGCTGTGTTGTTTGAAATGCATTGTTCTTCTCAGCATCTGTTTCCCTAACCGGGCTTCGGAAGGTGAGCTTTCAGATTTTCGCTTCTTTGGTCTGGTGTTTTAGCACTTTATAAATGTGGCAGAATAATGTTATAAGTTATGTTTTCGGAGAAAGAAGCTTTATAAAAAGTTTTCGTACAACGAATGCTACAAAATGTCATGCATCATTTGAGCCTTTGTTGAATTTAGTTGTCGTTACTGACTCTGCAGCGCAGTCATGTTATGTTATGTATACCCTGTCCCTGTCAAACTATTAAGTATTAACCATGACTGTCGCATCCTCATGTCTTTCCTGGGAATGGAAATTGCGACTAGATGCGAACTGCCTGAAAAAATGTTATGCCTAATTCTTTGTGCCATAAGCATGTCTGTAGACATTTGAACTGAAAAGCTCACTGAAAAATAACGCATCATCTGTCATTTATTTGGCAGAACGAGTAAAGCGGGGTATCCATTAAACTCTTATCGAAACCTTATTTGCGTAGCCTACATTTTACATCGTAGAACATTAAAACTGGATGGCATTGTCGTTAAGTTAAATTCAGCTGTTTCATTTTTTAGTGGGGTTAAGTCATTTTTAGATTATTAGTCTTAGTGCTGAATACCAATTTCATAGAGTATTGTTGACGTAAAGAAACTGCTAAAATAAACTCCTTCACTCGTAAAAGTTGTTTCCTCCTCAGCTGAGGAGAGCAGCTCACTTTACTTAAGTGGAGAACCATCACCATTTGAGTCTCATACCAGCTGCTTCACACTCAGCATCCAATTGGTGCAACAAACGTTGTAGATTACTAACTAATGCATCTGTTTCTTTTATCTTGGAGTTATCTGTCTTTTAACTGCTGTTTTTTAAAATCTATTCTAATCTTCAGCGAAGGCCAGGATTCTGAGAGTGGAAGATGGAAATGCATTTACTGTGAACTGCTCTGCACCGGTACAAGATGCAATTTCAATGTATTTGTACCACAGGATGGATAAGGAGAGAGATGTACTTTATTATGACAAACAATCTCGCAAGGTCACAGTTGGAGAAGCTTATAAAAACAGAGTGACGGCAGACGGAGATTTGACAGAATTGTCAGTCACAATTACCACTGTGACGGATGACGATTCTGGTGTCTACTGGTGCTCATACAACATAATCCGAGATAAGCCCATAGGATGGACCAAGATCAGCAGCAACTCCACTCTACTTGTGGTCAATGGTAGGTGCAGTAGACTCCTATTCTCGCCAAAGCTTGTACAGGATTTATTGGTAGCATCACTGAATTACATTAAGAAACTAAACTCCTTATTTTTTCAATAATGATTTTGATCATTTTTACCAGAAATACATGTTAAGAAAATGTGTATTTTATTTCCCACCACACTTGTTTTACATACTTTTACTGTATGTTACAACACAGTTAACAAATCTGGCTAATGTTCACAATGATAAACATAACAATCAGACAGCAAAATTAGGTAACAGTCAAGTTAAAAACGCTGACAATAAGTCATACGCTTAGGGCAAGTGTTCAGTGTCATGCGTTGGCTGTCACACAGGCCTGCAGCCGTTCAGCCAAAAGTGATCAAAATTGGCGCAGGTTCAACAAAATTATTGCAAAGATGAAAAGAGTTTTGGTTTTTTTGTGAAGCACAGTGTAGAACAGAAGTGTAGTTAAAGCAAGCTGCTCAAATCCTCATTATATTCTTGGGCATCCTGCATACCAAGATCAGGTCTTGCGTCTTGACATTCTGACGGTGTGACACAGGTCAGCTGCTTCCATGTTCATCTCCTGATCTTCATCTCTCCGTGGTGACGCCCAGCCTGTGGATGATCGCCACCATCTGCGCCGGATCAGTGCTCTTGTTGAGTCTTTTCATCCTTATCATTTGTCTGGGCCCTAGAGTAAGTGTGTTTTTTGGACTTTAGGGGTGTGTGTGTGTGTCATGTTTCCGTGAGCACATGCATGCGGTAGCCACTGGTTTAAAGAATTGTTTTCTAAAAATTTACTTATCATGGAATCTATAGGCTCTCTAACACCATCACTTTAAGATTCTTTTACTCAGCAGTCAGCAGAACACACGAGAGAGAGATGTGTAGAGCCCAAACAAGGCAATGTTTCTGAAATTCTGAAATTCTGGGTCACTCCTCATCATTCTCACAGTTGTTGAGAAATGAACTCGACATGTTGTCAAACAAAGCAGAACTCAAGCTGAGAATGTGATTATGGGGCAGCTCATGTTAAGGAAAGTAGTTTGTCCATTCTAAAGGCTTCAGTCATCTACGTCTTGTTGAAACACGGACACATTAAAATTAATGTTACAGTGCAGCAATACGTTGCAATTGTGCATAACAAGGAACCTTTTTTTCTCGCTTAAGTAAAATCTGAAATCATTTTGTTTAGTGTTAAGGCCCCAGGATGGATCAAGGTCAATCTAGTTATGACCTATGCATGTAGTTTTGTGTGTACATTTTCTGTATGAATTTATTGTTATGAAAACATATCCTGGTTTCTGTCTCCTGATCCCCCCTCCTCCAGATGAAAAAAGCCTGTGGTAACAAAAAAACCTACAATGCAGTATATGAAGACATGCGACACCCATCCTTGTCTCGACCGAAGTCATAAACTGATGTGGCAGGATGCACGATGTACATACGGACAGCACTCAGAGTGAAATGCTTCTCAACCACAGATTCGGTAGCGCATCTTTGAAGATGCTGCTTGTTCATAGTGCATTGTACATATTAAGCAATCACACCAGGTGCACTGTTTTTTCCCTGAACCGTCATGTTTTGTAAGAGAAACTCCAGGCCGGAAGCATATGATAATGTCACGTAGGTGATGGTGACAGTAGCAGGTAGATTTCTTCCTCTCTCGCTGTTTTCCGCTCTCTACTGTATGTCTTGGTACTTTTAAAACTAGGCTTTTTTAATTGAATTTTTTAATTTCTGACTTTTTCTAAATTTTTGTTTTCTCTACTTTTTAAAAAGTCTGTAAAGCACTTTGTAAACCCTGTGGTTGAAACAGTACTATATAAATAGATTGATCGTAATGTATTATAATAATGTTAACGTTTGAGAGATTCATTTGATATTGATGTAAAAATAAAAAAATATAAATAAAGGCGATTATACATTTCACTTAAAAGTGTAATGAATATGTGACTAGATTTTCTGGAATGTGCCACACTGACGGCTGCACATCACGTACAGCGCCTGCCGTAGGCGATATCCTGCTGATGTTTGGCATACTTTAAGTTGAGAGACGGCCAGGCCAGGTGTGGATGATGTCACCACGTGAGCCTACACATTCGAGTCACTTGTTCCTGTTCCCCATCTGTTATTTAAGATGGAGTTTTCTTTGAAGCCTGATGAACCTGTCCCAGCCTGGATGACCCACAGATAGGCCCTGTAAGGCTTGCTTTGATGGTGCAGAGCATGTGACTCGGTGAGACAAACCCATGGCATCTACATTCAAAGCTCTAGATAATAGTCTTTGTATGAAGATCTGAGGATGCCACGCCCCCTGATCACCAGTTCCTTGGCTCCAGAGCCCATGGCTGCCCTTAATTGAAGCCTGTATTCCACAAATCTTGTCTGAAATGTGGGAGGAGCCACAGCAATCAGTCACTTCAGGGCATAAAAAGAGCAGGAGTGAGCCAGGGAGGGCAGAGAAAGCTTTGAGACAACATAGGATGAAGGCCATCATATAGCTTGTTAATGGCAATAAGTTTGATGCACCTGGTCTGTGTCATTCATCTTCACTGGTGTGGTATGTTTCTTAATTAAGCAATGCTTATTAATATGCTGAATGTTAATGGATGCAAGAATTATCTTTAATGCTGTAGCACTCTGCACTGTATAATACTCAGAAACTGAACCATTTAATTGGACTTGACTGACTAAAGATGCCTTCATCTGATTATATAATTGCAATAGTTGACGAACCACTGCATCATTAAGCTTGTATAAGCACTGTTCAAAATCCCTCTGAACAGTGTTGTTGAGTTAGGACTCAAAAGTGTAGATCTGTAAATAGTCTTTATACCTTAGGTGTGACCTGTGTGTACCCAAGCATATCTGGTGTAGCGATGTAATAGTTTCCATTTCCTGTTTATAGTTGCATGTCTCCCCGCCTGTCACTTGGTAGCTCGCTATGGTCATTCTAAGGTGGTTCAAATCTTGCACCCTTATGTAAACCGATGGTTTTTCTGGAGAACTGTTAGTACCAATATATCTAGTCTTATACCATTAGATAATTTATATGCTCTGTATTCTAGTAGAGAACTGTGATAGAGAAGGATAAGAACAAAGAAACTCCAGAAGTATATTACGGTGTGGTGGAATTGCTGGAGCCTTGAGAAGGTCGTAGAGATCAGGACTCGGGCAAAACATTCAAACCCTGGAAGCAGTGGGGCCTTTACTAAGCAATGACACCTAGTACCCAAGGAAACCAATGTCTCCTCAGAAAGAGACAATCAAGGTGTGCCATTAGGGAACTGAGAATTGTATGAAAACAAGAGTGGTATAAAGGGCCTGCCCTCGCTCCTCCAAGAGGCGATCCTTGCGGTGTCGGGTGTTCTGTTGTTGATGCTTCTCCTAATTAAACAATTTAGTCTTCTCCTGCCTCTTGTGTGAATGACCTAAACCAGCGATGATGATTTTTTTTTTTGTTTTAATTTGAATCAAAGTGCTACACACTGCTGTTGTCTCCTTGTGTCTAGATGCTTGTTTTATTGTCTTGTCTGGGGCAGATGTTACCAGAATGGTACCTGTGTGCATGCGGATCATAAAATCTCTCAAATATTCCATTTATCTTCTATACCACTTACCTGTCAGGGTCATGGGGAAGCTGGAGTCAATCCCAGCTGACTTTGGGCGAGGGGCAGGTTGCTAATCCAGCGCAAGGCCAACACAGATGCCCATACATAATCACACCTATGGATAATTTGGAGTAGCCAAATGACCTAACCTGCATGGCTTTGGAATGTGGGAGAAAACCCACACAGGCCCAGGGAGAACATGCAAACGCCACACAGAAAGGCCCCTGTTGGCCGTGAGAACAAAACCCGGAACCTTTGTACTGTGAGGCAGATGTGCTAACCACTGGGGCACCCATTTTCACAAATATTTTGGTTCTAAATTCTAGCAAAAACCAAAAGGTCAAAAGCTGTCTCACTGACATCAGTAATGGTAACCTCACGTTTCGTAAAATGAAGCTTGTTACGAATCAACTTTCAAACTGAAACTGCTTCCAGAATGCTGACTGTGTGGAACCTCTGGGTCTTAAGTTACTCTCTACAATAAAGTAGACACCAGTGGAATTAGAAATGCCACCAACTTTCAGTCATAACAGTAATCATTTTTACCACACATCTGGTGAGATGTTTAACTAACAGGTGGCAAATATCATTTAAACACAGGAGAATGGTAGTTTTTCTGACAGAGATGAGAGGAAGACTTTTGGTTCAGCTACTAGCATAATAGTTTACTTGCTCTGACCTAAATGTACCTCCAACCATCCATGCAGGCACCTGCCATGGGCAAGGTTACAGGGGAACCTTGAATCTCTCCCAAGCAGTGCAGTGTACAAGGGGGAGCACTCTGGATCGCAGGACACAGAGAGAGAGGAGATTGCCATGAATGTGGAGGCTTTGTGAATGCCTATATGCTTTAAATGTTTCTGCTGTGATCTGTACCCCATATACAGACCATTTTCTCAAATGAATAATTTTCAAGCTGTTGAGTTCTATTTAGCAAACGTCTTCCCAGTGGTTTTAGATCATTCAATAAACCTGAAGCTGTTTTGGTTTTGGCTATATCTTGTTTTTGTTTTCACACAGACTTTGAAGGAAATGCATATGACTGCTGCAAAGCGGAAATACTGAGAAGGTCTCTGCTCTTTGTAGTTCTCTGCTTTAGTTAGCATGGTGATCCTCATTGCATTGACAGTAAAGGCTAAAAAAAGCCAGACTGCAAGTTTCCTCAAAACATTCTGCCAGCCACTTACAGGATGTGAGTATTGCAGTTCATTTAAATTGTTACTGAGGTTAATTTAAAAAAAAAAAAAAAAAAAATTTGGTATCTTGTCACTCCAGAATTGTGGAAGAGTACAATACACATTTTGCTTAAACTCTTGGATGTGGTAGTCATTTATTTTAACGTAGTGTTCCTCATGCATGTGACTTTTTTTTTAATTTAGTTGCTTCTCTAAAGTAAAATGTTAAGTTGCATTTGGACACAAATCTCACAGCTGAAAATTAAGAATCTTTGTTTTTAATAAAGTCTTTGCTATCGAAAGTGATATCATTATGTTCACCCACCCATCCATCTTCTAAACTGCTTATCTGTTAGGGTTGTGGGGGAGCCTGATCCAATCCCAGCTGATTTTGGGCCTAAGGCAGGGTACACTCTGGGCAGGTCCCCAATCCACTGCAGGGTCAACACAGGAACAATCACCCATACGTGGTATATAATAAAACAGACAGGAAGACACTTGGATGTCTAATGGTTAGTGGAATTTTTTTTCCACAATTGTAACAAAGTGGTAAATATGAAGATGTGCCACCTTGAGTGAAGTAAACCCCTGCTTAGTGCCCTGTGCTACCTGGGATTGCCCCTCAGACCCCCTTCACAGCTCTGACCTGGAAAAGAGGCTGCACACTGTATGTTAAGTTGAAGGTATGTCATAAACTGTCATATTAACATTGATCTAATAAACTTGATTCTTATGCTTGTCCATTATTTACCATACTTCTCTGCATTGAGAAAGTAGTGGTTGTGTGTGTGTGTGTGTGTGTGTGTGTGTGTGTGTGTGTGTGTGTTCCTGTAAGAAATAATTTTTCTGGTTTAAGAATTTTATTTCTTTTAGACTGTACCATGGACTAGAAGAAACATTATGGTAATTTTACTTAAACATAGTCTGTGTTCATCATTATACCTCCTGAATACAACACACTGCCTGTTTCTTGGTTATATGCAGATTTTTGCTGGCAGCTGACATCAAGAACACTAAGTACTGTGTACTCAGCTGTTGACCCAGGTGCTGTACCTTCTGTAGATATGTGGCATAAAGACATTGAGACTTGTTCAAAAAGCTAAACTAGTCTTTGTCACCGTTTGTTGGTCCCATTCTGTTGTGCCTAAATGGCTGCACTGCATTAAACTTCAGCTGTCTGTACATTATTTAGAAGCTTATGATTGTCCCTTGCTGAAGAGTGTATGTCACAATAATGTCTTTTCATACTTGTCTGGTCAGAACTGGAATGACTATCTACAAAACTTCTCATACCTGAATTCTTTTTTTTTCCTTGCAAAAAAACAAGACTTCTGGATTTCCAAGGTATGGCCGGAGCTTTGTGGTCAGTGATGAATTTCAGTGTAAACCAAAACTGAAAGGTCTTATGTTTGTTTTTTTTTTTTTATCTCCTTCTGCAAAATATCTCCAGGATCTCATCCATCCAACTGCTTATTAAGAACATGGTCTTGGTGAGCTTGGATCTTATACAAGGACGCACAGGGCACAGGCAATGGACTGACAGCCTCTGCAGGGTGTCCCTTGTCAAGGCACAGGTGTACATACATTCTACGAGCAGTATTACAGACAGCAGCTTGCGTAACTCTGATTGTAAAATGTTTGAGCAAGCTGAGGTACCTGAAGGAACCTTGTGCACCACAGGGAGGACATGCAAACCCCACATGTACAGTACTATCTAGTGAATCACTTTTCTATAGATTTGATACAACGAAACATGACTTGTTGCCACTAGAGGTCGCCATAACATTGAAATTGTTTTGCTTAAAAGCTTGCCATAAACAGAGCATTAATAAAAAACGATAATATAATTTGCTATATAGAAGCTTCCTTTACCATAATTGCATTTATTTGGCAAAAAATTGTGTAAAATTTATCTCTGCCATATGCCTAGCTGTCATTAAGTCCGTTAGTCAACAATTGTGACCTTAACAGTAAACAATTATATGCAGCAGAGAAAAACCTACAACAGCAGGAAATGTGGGAAGAAATACAAACTAGATTATTAGAACGTAAAAATCTGTTTTTAGTTACTTTCTCTCAACATAAACACATAATATTTTGCCATGCAGGAAGTGGAGACACATTGCTTGTAACCAACACGGCGCTTTTACTCAAGGCGATCAACAACAAAGCAGCCGTGCTCTCACAACATCAACTCAACAAACAACGTGCAGTGTACAACCTGGGGGTTAGCCTCGCTAGCCCCCACACACATTAACACGGTGACAATAGAACACAGTCCACAATCTAACACACAGTACACTACAACACTTTACAATAAGAAGCAAAACAACGCTATACACGCTATTTACAACACACATATAACACTACACTATTCACAAACCCCAGTGCTACAAACTGAACATATAACATGTTCAGGATTTGCAGCCTTGTGACACTTCAGTTACAAGTGCCTTTATCAATATACAAATTTGTCTGCAACTTAATACATTTAAAATTCATTTTGTGCTTGATTTGATTTACTTAATATATTACACCATAATACTACATCATCAGTTTCCTTTGAAGCAATTCATACCAGTAAGTAGAGAGCACTTAGACCTTAAAGTACAGGACAATAGTTAGCATGCACTCCTTATTAGACCTCATTAGAAATTACGCTTAGACAATAAAATGATTTGAACACCTTAGTATTTCGTTTTTCTTTTATAGCACTATTTTATTCTTTCAGTATGCCTTCTATTCTGACAAAATGTAATTTTAATTTATGCAAACGAGCCAGGTTGGTATTGTGTCCTTTGCCATCACTCGGACTGCATTATGCCATCGCCAGAAGATGGCGCTAGTGTCTGCGAAGAGCGCTATCAGCCCATTGATCATTCTCTGACGTCACGTTTATTGCGTTCCATGCGCCTGCCAGATCTTTGCTTCAAGGTTACTAATTTCAAACAGCGGTCTAAACTATGTGAAGAACTGCCCAGGCGTACTTTTAGCTCCCTACTTTGCAAACAGTGCCCCAGACAGGCCTGATAACTCTCCAAACACGAACGGCATGCAAATTCCCCTTATTGCAGGTTGTTTGCTTAGTGTTGAAAGGTTTAATGTGTTCTGCATACATAGAGTCGATCCCTCTAAAACGTGTCGTACAATAGTAAAGAATGGGTTATGCGAAAATTAAGCACATTTTCTTTTGTTGTAGCAGTATAAATACAATATGCAGTGTTAAGTGATTTTGTGGGCAGTAAAACGATGTAAAAGAACATAAACCCCACGCAAACAAAACCCCAGGAATCGTGCAAACTCATAACCCATAGATTCAGCCCTTCGGTTAATTACCATTATCGCGAAATGAGAAGAAATGCTTTTTGTCCCTCACCCTAAAAGATGGTCGTGAGCGAACTTTCTTCCCTGTGTCAAATACGACTAGTGCGCATCACTTACGAACTGTGGACTTAATAATGGACGTATGTACACATTTATGGACGAACCGACTCTACTGGGTTAAGAACGCTATCGTAAAGTAAAAGGCAGTGAATGACAGACGTCTACCTGCACCGAAGCCGGCGAGCCGTCGTCTGCAGGGCAGGTGGATGGCGGACGTCTGTTAAATAGTTTCTACTGGCAGCATAAAACGCCACCCAATGTACCAGATCGACGGACATGAACTGAAGGTCCGGGAGAATAATTACGAGTCACCCATTCAAGTTTCATTGCCCGTTTTCGGAAAATGAAGAAGTCAACGCATTCAGGTAGACGAGTGTCTGGAAGTACATACGCAAGGGGCTTAATAGGAGACGTTTTCAAATAAGTAACGTTTCATTTACATTCCCTTACCTTAAGGACAAGCGGTCCAAAACAGCACACCTCGAAAGTTCATTTATTTGTCTGTTCATTTTTTTTTACAGCATGCACATCCCAAAATACACACACACAACCGACCCTGAGTAGGACGACGCCCGAGGTCCGGCTCATAATAAAATCAGGAACGCTACAACATTACAGTCTACTTAGTGACTCTTAGCTGGTGCAGTATGTTTTTGACAGAACCCTTCTCCAGATGTAGTATTTGAAACGTATAGATACATACGCAGGAGGAGCTTTAAGTTGGGATGGTAGGGGGATACGTATGTGTTTACTAACTTTCAGGAAGGCGGGAAATATTCCTGCAAACATTCACACATACTGTATATAAGTGAAGTAATAGTTTCAGTTCCCTACCGACTTTCAAGCCAAAATTCCGCCTCTGAGAGCGTATGATTGCGTGTATGTGTGTAATGTCATCTTCTCATCTTTATAATTACCTTGATGGTACAGTACATGGCACCAGGAAGCCCAGTGAGCCAGTCGCAATATAATCAAAGGGGCAGATTTCTAACTTCTTGGAAGGATTTAAAGTGTTTACTTGATAGAGATCCACAACCAAAAATGCATAGGAATGTCTGTATAAATAAAAATATGGTTATGTACGTGAGGTAGCATATTTATTTTAATGTGTGTGAATTTTGTGTCTCTCAGTCCAAGTTTGGTATTAGATTTGTATAAAAATCCTTACAGTTTTTTTCAGATACATTTGTCTTTTGGCTGACTTGGTTGATGTCTGTGTATATAATTGTTCTACATTTTGTTGAAAGGTATAATGATCCGAGCAGCTTGTGCTGTCTAAATAAAGCTGGCATGAAATGCATGAATAATAACGTATTCATAAATTCCGTGTCTCTTGGAGGCGGTGCTGTGCTTCTGATTGACAGGACCGGATATTATGACTCATTTAAAATCTCAGACTAAACCAGGCTAACTCCATAGTGCCTTGCCTAGGCCTAGGCGCTGTGATTAAAAGCCTCTGTAGCTATTGTGTCTGGGTGCCTGTAGCAAGCTTCTGTGGCCGTGAGATCCGAGTGAATTCGAGACAGGAGAAGACCAGCAGGTTCCAGCTGCTTCTTGAGAGCATGCGTCAGCTGTACCCCTTCCCTCCACCCAGATTGGACCACCACCCTTCTGCGGTCGTGCGTGATGGAGGACTGCAGTCCAAACGGATCCTTGGCCGATCGATGTTGCCACAGCTGTTGCCAGGCGAGTATGTTTTTTAGACAGCTGTGAATACACTTTGGGGTGGGGCACCATGAATCTGGGTTGGCAAGCTGGCGCCATGCTGCCTAGGAGGTGCCCGTCTGTGCGCCAACCAGTGGAATGTCCCAGTAGTGTGGAATGATGGCACGGAATCTGCACTTGTCATCTCAGACCCATTTAGAGTCCTCCCTCGTTTGGACAAACTGGTCACTCCAGGGACACTGCCCTGGTGGTCATGTGACTCCAGTCTCCATGTCGCACAGTACACCCCTCCTTGAAGCCCCCCACCGGTCAATCAGTAACCCACCCTGTTATCAGCCCAGTATTGTCACAAAAGAGACCTCCACTCACAGGGAGGCCCGATTTAGGGCATTTATTTACCTGCACCTCGTTAAAATATTTTCACTGTCACCGAAATATTCAGACACCCCCCCCCGTCACGAACCCGGGTCACGTTATCCAAGTTTCCTGTGGCGATGCTGACTGCGACTGAGCAACGCCAGGTCCGCATTCTGCGCACTGGGTTTGGTCTGGACCCTGTGATGCATGTTTATCATCAATGGCGTGTGGAATGTGCTGATAATACCCATTCGTAGAGTCGAAAAGCTCCATCCCCCGCAAGTGTGGCTGTTAACCATTATCCAGGCCTTTGGGCAATATTTTACTCGACATACGTCACATATTACTTACTGTGCCCCCCCCCCGTGAGGAACTGTGCAGTTTAATTCCTCATTTTGACTCGTATTCCCCTCTTACTACATCCCCAGTGTTTGAATAAACACAAGAATGCAGAAATAATTTTTCCCTCTTGAGATAACTAATTCAGTCAGTCCTGAAGAAAAGTACATTAAACCAAGTGCCTTGCATTTTCCAAAATGCCTTTTTAGGTCATGTGATCACCATTTCTTGCTGTTTGGAGAACCTGTAATACACTCATTGCTTGAATGGATGACTTTGATGCTGTCTTGGCTATTTGCACTTTCCGTACACACACCATGAGTGTAATGTGGTTTTTTTTAAGTCTGATTCATATGCTGGTAGATGCACGTTGTTTCAAATTATAATACGAGCAGATGTCCATGCTCCTATTCTGCCAGTTTTCATAAATGGTTTTTGTGGAAGCAGTTTTGTGTGAAAAAGTCGCCTTAGAGCTGTGATGGCAGTATCCTTCCTGGAATGTGAGCTACACAAACACTGTCTCGGTAATAGCAGATAAAAAAGATTGTGTTAGCTGTTAGTTTACAGCGTGTGGTTTTTTTTTTATCCTCTTTGGATGAAGAGACATTTTTGTTTGATGTTAAAATATTTACAAATTAGCGACGAGATTTTTACGGGAAAACGAGACAAGGAAATGGACCGCAGTTTTCCAGCGGGTTAATTTGGAGGAGACCGACCTGTAATCAGACTTTCGGAAGGTCTTGTGCTCTAGGCCTGAGAATTCATACTCTGGTTTGAAGGGAGTCATCACCATTACCGGCTATTCGACATTGAGGTGAGGTTTGATTGCGGATCTTGTGGTGCTTGAGGACGTACAGTCAGTGGAAGGGAATCTCTTGTCCTTTATGAGCAGTATGATGTTTACTGGGCTGTATTTGGCTGAGTGCTGCCCCTTTGAATGGCTGTGAACCTGAATGATAATGTCGGTGAAATGGAACTGTCCTTTCCCTGCCTTTCACATGGGGCTTTTGCCTTTCGTTACATTTTTTAAATATCTTTGGCATTTTCTGAACCCATGGGTCAGTAAGAGGCGCTCTTTGCTAAGCTAGAAATGAAACATCAGTCCCACAACATGCAATAAGGCACTCGACTGAAGTTCCACACTTTTGGAGGGTGGTCATTAACGCTCAGAGGACTGGCAGTGTTGTCCTCAGTACCTGATTGGGTTCCCAGCTTAACTGTCTGTGTGGAAAAGCTGAGTTAAAAAAATGGCGGACACTCCCACGTCACCCAAGCTGGTCTGTCCTTGTGGTGCTGGTGCCAGAAAGGGCATGGCACAGGACAGTTCCGGGCTGGAGAATGGCACTATATAAAGACGATGCGTCATACTTGAACTTCTGCCAGTGGTGTGTCCCAGAGCACTCCTGAGGGAGGCTAGTTTGCTGAAAGAGGGTCCTCACAGAGGCTGAGCAGGACCTGAGATGTGTGCATTTGGCCTTTGGTGGAGTATCTGCTCTGCCCTGGTCATGGATGGCATGTAATAACCCTGGATATGGAGTGTGGCCTGGTAACTCTGTGGGTTGCACTGACATCTCAAACCTCCAGGCTGTGTGCTGTGTTCCTCTAGAGTTTCCATGTGCCCACATGTTTCCTCCAGAAGGCCATGGTGTTCAGTGACTTCCGTTTTGGGCATAGTCTGTCTTGTTCCTTGTGCTTTTTGGGATAGGCTGCAAGCTCATCATGACTTTCTACTGGATAAGCGGTTATGCAGAATGGGTGGATGGACGATCACCGATGGTATGTCGAGTCAAAGTTATCAGAGGTTTAACTGACAGCAGTAGTACCCACCATCTCTACACGTTGATAACCCGGATAAGAGGATGACCCGATTAAAGTCTGGTGGACTTTGAAGCTGTCAGAGATGCTGGAGAGCTTTGTGATGTTGACCACAACAACGGGGTAGGCAGCGCTGCGTCGGTGTGAGTTAATCGCCAGGAGAGGTATCCGGAGTGGACACTTCAGTAGTGCTGTACACATGCATTTCATGCTGCAAGGTTGCTATGTTGGTGCATGCTCTGCCTCAGGGCAATGGAGCCCAACTGGATGTCATGGCTTTGTAGCTTTGGAAGGAAGCTCTTTATATATATATATATATATGGTCTCTGCAAGATTTACCTCTTCCACAGGGAAATGGAGCAACAGGGTAACAATCCCGGTATTTACCCCCTTCTCCTCTCATGCCCACTAAACCATGTATTTACCTCCTTCTTACCCGTCTCCTCTCACTCCTACCAATCCCTGTATTTACCCCCTTCTTATCCTCCTTCTCCTCACACCCCCACCAATCACTTATCATTTATCTTCTCCTTACCTCCCTCCCATCTAAACCCCACAATGATGCTATTGAAACAAGGCTCTGAGCTTGTGATTCAAATGCCCGCTGCCCCCTCTGAAATATTTTCATCACTGATCATCCTCAGAGCACATGAACCAGCCCCCACAGCCCAGCCCTTCCCCCCAGGGTTGGCTACTGGCTACGGCTGCATTTTGGCGATGGTGAGAAAACAACAGAAGTTAATAGAACAGCTAAGACCTTGTGGGTCTTGTGGATTCTACGCAGAAGTAAAAATCAATTCAGATCTTCACTTTTTGGAAACTGAGAAGCTTAGTCTTTCCCATTCCCATAAGCAGATAGGAGACGGAAATTAAAAAATCCTACGTCGAATGTAAAACTTTTGTTACAATCAACAAACTTTTTCACAACCATGACACTGTAGTCTGTGGCAGATCATTAGGAAATGCAGACTATTGAAACTGGTAAGAAACCAGGGCAGCTTTAAAAGTCCATATTTGTGTTTGTGTCTTTTGGCTCTTAGATTGCACACGACCCAAAGCCCTTATTTTTATAGAGTTAGTATTGAGCTGCTGCGCCGCCCCCGCCGCTCAAGTGAAGCACGGACTTCTCCAAGAATAGCCGAGTGTTTCAAGCTAGGAAACTTTCAAGAAGGGTTTTATGACTCAAGAACCGCATCTCCGGGGTCTTCTCCTCTGCCCCAAAATTTGATTGACGTCTCTGAGAACGAATGAGCGCACGGCTTCAGTACGTTCTCCGTGACAGCGTTCGCGAAGGGAGCGCAGCCCCAAACGGATAAGCGGCCCCACGAAGCATCGTCTGGTGACGTCTAGTGAGCGGCTGTGTTTGGAGGGGCTGCTCTGACTTAGGGTAGCCAAAGGTTTTTTTTTTTTATTGTTTGTTTTAACCATTACATTGTTACTTTTAGAGAAATAAAATGATAGGGGGAAAAGGGGGGAGAAAATGCAGCGCACCGTACGCTCAATTAATGGTTACGTAACTGAAAGGAAAATGCCACGTGGAGCACGTTTTATTTGCAGCGCTCTGGCGTCGCCGCGATCTCAGGGCCCTGTGGCCAGACGGTGCATGAGGCCAGTCGCTGTGACACATGTGTGTGAAGAATGCGGAGCCCTGCTGCTTTTCTTCGTTCTTCGTCACGCAGCCCAGTGAGGGAGGACGTGGGGAGGGTGGTGGCTCAAGAGGTTTGCCCTCACCATTTCCTGCACAAATAGTGCCGCTTACCCAGGGGTGAAGATCATGACATTTAAGGAACTCCTTTTCCATTTCTGTTGGATCTCTAAGTGTGCATTGTACTTGTACCTTTGAGCTGGAGATTTGCAGTAACTTTGCTGGAATGTGAGCTTGTGTGTTTGATTAAATCCCTCTGTAAATTTGATTAAATCCCTCTGAGTATGTACATATTTTGTTCTCTAGGGGGAGCACTGGTTAAGCACTCAGAAATGGTGCTGGTTCCTGTCTCAGCAGAGGTACAGCTCTTTCACCTTTGGAAAATTTCTAGCCTTAACAGGGGTGCTATAGAAAGCATCCAACTTAAAAGTTAGTAGTAAGCTTATTCTAAATTAATATAATGTAGAAGACTTTTTATTGTTTGACATTGACCATTAGAAGAAAGGTGTTAAAAAAAACACCAGAGGGCTTGGGGGTTACAGAGAGGAACAAGGCCTGAACTCGTAACCAAAAATATCATGTCTTAGTTTCTCTACTCTTCCCTTCCTTGTGGGCCTCACTATAGTCCATCTGCCTGCCGAACTGCACATGACGGCATATCTTAATGTGAAGAGGAGGCGGGCAGCACTGAAGGTGTGGCTTAAGCCAGTGATCTAGAAAGATGTGAAGTATGACAGCACTAAGGGTGTGGTTTAAGCCAGTGATCTAGAAAGATGTGAAGTATGACAGCACTGAGGGTGTGGTTTAAGCCAGTGATCTAGAAAGATGTGAAGTATGACAGCACTGAGGGTGTGGTTTAAGCCAGTGATCT
>JAACJT020023393.1:0-23106 GCA_009936485.2 Gymnarchus niloticus | reverse complement strand
AGAAGGCCACAAGGGAGAGCAACAGGAGGGAGAAGCACATAAACACGCACAATAAAGCGAGGTAGCCTGACGGAGCGGGGGAAGCCGCAGTGGCAATAATCGTGTATTAAAATCTGTTTCGGAAGTTGAATATAGCCATGGAAATATCCAGAATTAAACGTCATGAGAAAACTGTTGTTTCGTGTGTGTCCTTTTCGGGTTGGTTTAGTTTAGGCGGAAGTCTGGAGTCTGACATTGAGCTTAAACACTTACTGGCCTGTGCCACATCACCTCTTGTTAATGTAACTCTGAGAAGGGTGTTTAAAAATCCAGCCTGTGGGGGTCTTGGGGGAAAAACACTTCATCCAGCAGGCTCGACAGACCTGAGTTTGAAGCCTGGAAAGCGACTGCCCGACTCTCGCTATGATGCAGCCCTTGATTAGATGTGACTGGCGTTTTCTCATTTGGGAGTTCCTCTGGCACTGGGGTGACTGGTGTCACTGGGTGGGGTGAAAATGTAGCACAGTGGATCCCGTTGTGTTCTAGATTCCTCCTGCTCAGGAGCACAGAATCATCCTCAGAGCCTAAGACTCCGTCATGGCATTGAGGTCTGTCACCTCACCCCGACCGAAGATGCTCCTGGTAGCAGCCTGCTACCCCCTGCCGTATGCCCCGTGTGGGATAAGCCATGGCAGCTCGAAAGAAATCGTTTAATGTCTGAAGATGTGCCACCGAATATTTGCCAGTCTTTGTCCCTCATCCCCAAAACTGTATTCTTGAGAGCTGTCAGAGTCTTCATTTCCTGCAGAGCAAGGGGTCTGCTGGAGGGGACTGGATCCTCAGCTTGGGCTGCGTACCTTCCCAGACTGGGGTCTGCTGTCAGGAGGCCCATCTGCTCTGTGGGCATCAGGGTCTGTATCTGCTTTATGTCGAACGTTGCTGCCAGACAGAATCCCTCTAATTCGCGTTACTATGGCGAATAATGAGATTCCAAGTCGTTTTAAGGCTGCAATGATTTTGAGGCTGGGCATGCAACCATGCAGAAAAACCACCCGCTGACCCAGCTTTGATGTTTCCCTCGCTGAAATCGGAGTCTCCGGCCCTTTAAGGCAGCTCGTCTGCAGACCCCCATAGGCTGCCTGTTGACCCACCCGTGTCGTCTGCCACTCTGCTCCCCATGGGAAACGGGCCAGAGGGTGCTGTTACGATCTGGGTATTTTAATGTGGAATCGGCATTTGGGGAACCTGTGGAGAACCCAGAGACTTAGTGTGGTAAGAAGGAGAGTAGACCAAACAAGCGAGGATCTCTCAAGCAGGCGCACGCGCGCACACACCCACCAGCGAAGGAAAACAAGGCCATCTCGTCGACACACATCAATACCACTGATTGAGGGGCGTGACAGTTCAATATTTTATTGGACGTAATTCAAAGGCACCATCTCATATCCGACACAACAGCCAGGCCAGGAACAGGTCGTCAGCTTGCGGACGATGCTAATTTAATGCTTCGGGTCTCGGCTCAGTGGTTTTACCCCCAGCCGCGTCTTTTTTAGCAAACGTGACACGCGGTACGTCAGTGGAGTCCGGGTTATTCCGGGAAGCGGTACAGAAATTGATTCCACCGAGCAAGCGGTAATCAAATCAGTGTCCTGCTCCCATCTAATTATCAGCTACTTAAAAGCTACTCTGTAATTAAACCGTCAGATGTGATGTCACCATCAGCCTGCTGGTTGCTCCACCAGGAGACGTCACGGCTAAGTGTTTTTGCAGTATCGAAGGAGTGTTTGCAGTTATGTTCTTCCTCTTCGCACACAATTCCGGATAAGGATACTGGAGCGAGTGGCGTAGCGGTTAAAGCCCTTCGAGCATCGCTGTGGCCATGCCAGCTGATGCGGGTAAATGACAAGACACTCGGTGCTCGGTGGCAGACACAGACGGGTAAAAAAGCTGGTGCCTCTTGAGGCCGGGCAGGTATAGTGCAACAGTAAACAACAGCATGAGATATACACCACAATCCAACCAAACAGCCTGTTACGTCATGGTCAGGAGCCCTGAGAACAGCACTCAGTCCAACACAATGCTTTCCGGTAGCCATTTCATAAGGAGGAGAAAAAAAAGGTATACAGTTTAGCAGGGTAGAGCCCGGTGGCACCAGTTCTGAGGGAATCTTCGCAGTGTGGTCAACTGTACTCTGGAAAGGTTCCTCTGCCACCTCCATCTTCTGCCTCGGCGTCACTCGATCACTGGCCTTTACTGGGTGTCTCTGGGGCCTCCGACATTTTCTACAGCAAGACAAAATGTTTGTTTTCTATTGTATCCCTCATCGCTCCTTTTATGCCTTTTTTATATCTGAAGTATGGAAATCTATCAAACACAGGTTTCATGTCCACTTCAGCCGGGGCCTGTGGCCCTGACAGTGTGGTTTTTTTTTCCCCCCCCAGTTTAAAATCCCTAATGAACCACCTGCGAAGCAATTTCTGAGCCCTGTGCCATGTAACCATAAGCACATCAAGACTCATAGAATGGTGTCCCATTGAAAACGTCTCACTGACTTCCTCAGCTAATACGAGTGTAAAGTTGTCCCCTGGGGAGAGACTGTGTGTGTGTGTGTGTGATTTTCTGTGTGACTTGCTGAATGACAGAACTCCCTAAAGTATGCATTCAGACTAGGCATGTAGAGGAAGGCTTTAAAGGGCTTTGCGGTCCTCAGCTGAGGCCCCTCAAGACAGCCCGTAACCCTCAGAGCTGCTGTCTGTCTGTACATTTCAACTGACTCTGAGCTCACCCTGCAGAGATGACAGCTCGACCAACAACCGCGGTCTGATTGGCAGGGACTAGTAAACAGCATTTTTAAATGAAAGAACCCAAACCGACTTTAATTTCAGAAAGCATTTCCCTTGGAGACGTTTTCACTGTCCGTTTCTCTGATGGCCGAGCAGAAGGCTTCTGCTTCTAGACGTTTCCACGGTTGGCAAGAAACCTCAGTGCCTGCCTATTCTGGACAGATACGCTTGTGTGTCTACATGGAGGACCGAGCGCAAGTCCACCCTCGGCCACCTGCTGGACCTCCGCCAGTAAAGCGGCACGGATGCACACGGCCTCGGTGAGCAATTTCATGGACACGATGGGGGAAACCAGCAAGGCCGTGTTCAAAATCTGTACATGTAGCCTTGAATCCAGTGTGACAACACGACTGAAGCTAAAAAAATCTCAGCGATGGAAGATACGGCCTGAGTTGCCAGTCCGTGGCCCAACGGGCTCTGGACAGCAGGGTGGGTCTGAGCTTCACGGACCACCTCACAGCAGCCGGGTCCACTGTGGCATCGTGCCACCTGCTTCGGATCCACTCTCAGACACCTCAGTGATGCTCACTTACTCTTCATTCACAGACGAAAGCATGCACAGATGTCTGCATTGGGGAGAGGCTAGCAGAAGGTAGCTCAGGAAGTGACCCTGCTCTCTCACAAGCTTGAACACATCAGTGCCACAGAAATCCCAGGGTCACGCACAGACACCGTGCATCAGGAGAGACCATGTTTATCATCCATCTACCGTCCATTTGGAACAGATATCTGATGACATCACACCATGTTTGGTTGACATTCCTGCTCGGGGTTAAGCAAACCTCAGCTATTTTTGATTTCGTGACATGGACAGAAAGTGTGACCCGGTTAAAATTTGTCTGCGGATTCCTGAAGCCCTCGCGGTTCAAAGGATGGGATTTGCGGATGAGCACATGCTCAAGGCAGGGGTCTGACACAGGCTTTCAGAAACCAGCCAGAAGGAAAAAAAAACAGCTCCAGTGAACAACTCTGGACCAGCCTCTGGAAGCCGGCAATGCAGGAATTACGTCCCGGATGGATTTGGGACACTGAGCATGACTGTGAACTGCAAACCTGACAGAGGAACTTCGTTCTGCTACGGACACTAAAGAGAAGCTCAGGACTACTGGCTGTCCCATCGCTGCAAATGTGCCATACGTTGGGTTTATGAAGCGAATGTATGACACGGTTTTCATACTTACCTTTTTCTTCAGGGCCTCCATGGACTCAAAGTCCAGACGGGCCAACTTGATCTGGATGTGCTTGGGAATATCGGGGATCACAAACGTCAGGATGAACTTAAAGGCTAGCAAGATGTGCTGCAACAAAAACACAGAGAGAGAGAGAGAGAGAGAGTCAGCCAAAGCTCAACAACCACAGCATCAAGGGATGCTCACCCAAAGATTGCCTGGAGATGTAAGAACATCTCTCAAAGTCCAATTTTCTGCTGAAGTCTTGCTAGAGCTTGTAAATCTGCACAAAGCTCTTATCTGTACCCACAGCTATGCTCCCCTCTGCTCTTGGGCACTGTTACGTAACTTCTGAATAACCGTTGAAATGGTTCACTCCATGCCACACCCCGAACTAACATTAGTCAGAGGCCTGAATCCCCCCCCCCCCAGGTGGATCGAGTATCTCAGAAGACCCGTGGCTTTCCACGAAGGAGCCGAGCAAAGCTCGAATCCTGCTGCTGAAATCCAACCTCCTAAAAAGTCTTGCAGTGACAGCTGTGGGGCTGGGTCCAGAACAGCAGCAGAGAGACACTGCCAATCCTACAGCAACGTGTGAGAGATGTCACAGCATCCCGTCGTCCCCCAATCCTCGATCAGGAGGGAGACACTGCCAACTGAGGTTGCTATGACAACACGCAGCCGTGGACTGTCCAGTGGGGGAGGACCAGGGAGGGCCCAAGGCAGGTTAGACAGTATATACCAATCTCTGTCATCTGTACTGCATTCCTAAAAAAAACTTCTGAAGCTGGTGGTCTGCTGGAGGAAGCCTGGGGTGTCCAGTTTTAGCACTATGGGTGCGGTTGGGATGACTCTGATCTGCCAAAACTCTGAGTCACCATGTCACCCTCCCCGGAGGACTGATAAACACAGTTAGCAAAGGCTGCTTTATCATCTGCTGCCTCAGACCTGGCACAGCGACCAAATGGGAGCAGGGCGTCCCAGGACAGTATCTCTCCGAGAGGGGGACTAATTGCAGAGATGGGGAGGAGAAATCTCGTTTTCATATTCATATTGTGTACACTAAAACACGCAGCTCAAAGGCAAACAAGGGCAAGGCCAAGGCAAGTTTACATTTAGAAGCAAATAGATATTTGAAGAAAAGTTCTGCTTCCTGTTTATGCTTTGGAAGCTATGGTGCATTGTGGGTAATTTGGCCAAACAATACGATTGGGGTTTGTCTTGCACTGGGGGGTGTCTATTGTCAGTATTTTTGGCCTTGAATGGGGATTTAGTTTGTCGCATTGCCTAAATTGGATGGTTATACCAACATACTGTCAATTTACGATGCCTATCTGCTGACTCCAGCCTGAAAACTCAAATATTGCTGCACCTGAGCCAGCGAATACCTCCTCGTCTTTCTCTGCCATGCCGCATGTTGCTTGTCCAGACCAAACAAACCTTTTCTGGCAGCCATTATACATGACCGCTGCCTGACCTCAATCTCCCCGTGTTTCCCCCGAGAGAACCAGGAAGCTCATCAAGCGAGTTCACCCGCTAAACTCGAATCCATCAGTACCCAGCCTATCCAACAACTTTCATATTCGCCTCATTCTTGATATGCTGGTACCTCCAAATGAAGCAGTCTGGTGGAAGTGAACGGCCAGACTCTCAACGGGATAGGCTGCATTTTCTGGATGTCGCCTCTGAACACCTGGCGTCGTTATCGCCTGTAAGCACAGCAGGAGTAATCACTGCTGGGGAAACTGCTTCTTGTCACCGGCCCAGGTGAATCATTTTTCCCAAAAATGCTCAGTTTGGGAATTTCAGATTCAGCCTGAATATAGGTAAGAAGCTTCCCTAGGAAATCAGCCTGTCGGTTTGTTAAAACCAGATTTAAAACCAGTCGTCTGTTATCCCGTCCAGGGTGCTGTGGCCTGCACCTCCTGGAAGAGGCTCCAGGCTCCCCCACAAGCCTGACCAGTACAAGCGGTTAGAAGACTGATGAACGATTGACCTAAAAAGTCTTGGTTTCTTCTAAATTCTAGTGAAATATCAAGGGAGTCTTAACAACACTCACTTCTTTCGTGTCCTATTCAGGAGGTCATGCCATTTAAGTGACATTGGAACAGCAGCATTTTTATTAAAACTATACAGCTTGTTCACAGCCCATGATCGCTCGTTTAAAACCCGTCTAACTGTTCAGAGCCCGTGTTCACTTGTTTAAAACCCGTCTAACTGTTCAGAGCCCATGCTACTAATCACTACTTCATTTCCTAAAACCGTAAACGCTCCTCATGACCTGAGTGCTGTAACCCTCAGAAAACTGTTCACGGGTCAGTGTTCTGAATCCAGACATCTTTTCCAGAACGAAAATTAAACGCTGCTCTGAGAAACCCACCAAAGAAAAAAAATGTGGACGACAAAAACGTGACGGGGAGTGAGAGCAAATGGTTTCTCAAACAACGGAGGCTGGTGGCTTTCTGATGTGGCTTAACACTAATCTCCCTTTCCGTTGGTGAGGTAGCTGTGACACAAGCAGCTATTTGTCAGCAGTGAGATTATCGCCACCTCCTCAACTGAGCAAATGTAGATATGACGTGCGGCTAATTGCAGTGTGTGTGTGTGTGTGTGTGTGTGTGTGAATGGTGCCGGCCCCCAGGTCCTGATCGATGCCATGCCTGTCTTTCTCAACCCCACAACAGGAGAACACAGAGGATGCTCTGCCCCTCCCCCATATGTCCGCCTTCAGTGCTCCATCGTCTGCGAACACCTTCCCCATCGTTCACACTCAGACACCAAAAACCTGTACAGCGGATCGAATTGCGCCTCGAGGCTGATGGGAGTTCCTGATGCGTGACTCACTTTTCCGAATCGTAAGGGTCTGACGAGCGTGTCTGGAGAATACACCCACACGGTTGGTTGGGGGGGGGCGAACGGACAACAAAAAAAGGTAGTCTGCTTTACCATGCAGCCATTTCCGTGGCCAGCAGACTCCAGAGTGGTTAAGGAGTTTCTCATAAAGGATGCCGATTCAAGATCCAGGAGGATCCCACTGGTGTCTTCACAGGTAGCCTGATGAGCCCCCGTTAGTCTGGAGGTTATCCAGTAATAGTCACTCAATTTTGTGTTTGCAGACTATTTGTTATATGCAGAAGTCCGGCAGTCAGCTGCGATGGCTGCCTGTTGTTATGGAAACAGGTACGGACCAAGCGGAATTACCATTGTCCCCGCCCTGGTTACTCTCCACGTTACTCAGGACAGCTACCCTTTGGAGTCAAGTCCATCCATTATCCCCCCATACGTCAAAGACAGCGCAGTAAACACGAATGATAATCAGTAATAAGCCAGACTGAATCCATCTTCTTTCCTCCATTTTGCTGGGCAGTAACCATGCAGTCTGACGGCAGTACGTCGGTTCCTTCCGTACCGCTGTTACCCATCCTCTCAAGGCTTATCGGTCTCCGTGGCTACCCTGTTGCCTGGATACGGCTTTCTGAAGCTTGCCCTGATGTAATTACCTGAGTATCGAAAGCGAGCCACCGAGACAGAATGACAGCGGAGGCATTTTCAGTGCGGCCCCTGTGCACAAAATACATTTGGTGAAACCCAGTTGCAAATTATGTCACATGAAGGGGCGTGGTACTGGAAAAGCAGGGATGTTACAACCTTTTATTCTGCAGTACGTTGAGATGAGGCTTTCTGAAAAAACATAACGTTTAATGTCGGCCTGAGGAGGACAGGCTTCCCCTTTGAGTCTGGCTCCTCCCGAGGTTTCTTCCTCTTGAGGGAGTTTTTCCTTGCCACTGTCGCCTTTGGCTTACTCTCTGGGGACTCTGGGCCTGGGACTATGTAAAGGGCTTTGTGACCGCGCTCCGTGTTGAAAGCGCCATATAAATAAAATTGAATTGAATCCATAATTAGTTTAAATATGCTGTATGATTACTACCTCCTCCTGTGACATACAGCACCGTGACCTTCGACCACACGAACACATAGATAGGCTTCATTACAGACGCTCTGCATCGTCAGCCGCATTCCAGTAGATAAACTCTGTTGGGTGGGGTCAGGGCATAAAGGCTCGTTATTCCAGGTGTGAGTGCGCCATACTGGCCCCACCCTCCATAGGATAATTAGTGGGGCAGGTCACACGATGTAAATGCAGCATAGAAACTGGTTTATATCTGATGCCTGTGCAAAAGCAACATGGCCGCCTCAAAACCAACTGACGAGTGGTTTTTGCAGTTTGCTCAAAATAAAGGCGACGCTTATGCAAGCTGCAGTACCAACGGTAATCATGGGGGGGCACAGTACTGCCAAACATCCTTCAAGTGACGTCAGCAGCGTGTTTGCTCAAACAAACTTTCGAGGAGAAGCTGGTTGGGCACCTAAGGTATTATCCGCATCTTTACGACGTTACATCGCCTCTTGCGATGACAAGCAGACTTGTCCGAATAGCTGGCATCAGATCGGCAGCATATTAAACACGGATATGGATATTTGCAAAAGCAAGTGGAAGTTTCAGATGGAACTTTTTTTATCCAACTGTAATGACTTCTAACAGTGCCCCCTAGTGGGTACAGCTTTAATTCCTCCACGTTGATGTAAATTACATGCAAGTATGTCTACCGATGCCCCGTAAGCAGCAGGTTTTCTGTTTGTTTTAATCAGAGGCCAGCCTTCACTCCTACTCTCTCCCAGAGTTTATTCTCCTCGAAAAGCCCCCCCCCCCCCCACCAACACATTCCTTGGCAGAGATCAGACAGGTGGAGGTCTGAATGGAGAAAAACCCTCCATGGATCTGATCCAACCCCATCCTGTTGATGGAAGAGCTGTTAAAACGTGCTGTTTTGTCTCGGGGTCACAGACCCCGCTCTGATGTGGGGCACTGACCAGGCTATACCCTTACAGGCTGGGTGGGGATCTGCAGGCTAGCAGGCTGTATCCAGAAGGTCGTCGGTTTGAATCCCACAATCGGCAGAGTAATCGTATAACGATTTCTACTACATTGAGGTAAAGACTTTGCATCTATTTTTGCTACACCTGTTACATTTGACTTTATTGTCCTTCATTTATATATCATTATTTCATCTTTCTATTAAAAATTTCTCAGTTTCTATTTTGTCTTTGTGCATAGTGACAGAGCTGTTTTTTTTACCACAATAACATGTCCCTGCCACTGTATTGAACAGACGGTTAAATCTCTCTCTCTCTCTCTTGGACACTTGAGCAAGATCCCAAAATCTGCTCCAGATGCTGGATAAATTGCAGGCTCTGCTCTCTGACCCAAGCTAGTTCCTGTATCTGTGTATGTCTCTCATAGAGAGCCTGATGTCATATGTGAAAGCCAAAGAATTCCTATGTTCCTGTACTTAAACTCACCCAAATGGCCAATAAAATATCATTAGATAATTTTTACAAGCTTTCTGGGTGCGGATGCTATATTAATCCTGTCAGCAGGGTACAGCTGCGTGAAACAAAGTGTGAAACACACCCAACAGCTCAGAGCGCACACCGGCGATCCTCCTGCTTTCCTCCTGCTTTCCTCCTGCTTCTCTAAATGGTTTCTGGTTGTCTCCTAGGTAATTCCTCAGCAGCCAGATGTGCAGCTGTTTCTCACAGAACCAGAGGCATCCAGGAAACCGCAGAGAGGAGCCCCTGAGCCAGATTCGGGGGGAAGAGAAGAAGAATGCCATTTGGACAGGTAGGTTTAAGCTGCCGCATACTTTAGGCAAAAAATATGAAAAGATGTCGTTCACCCAATACGTAGCGTGCAGCGGTCATCGCGGTATCGTGCGGCAGTAGGCAAACGGAACTTCAGTGTACCCGTGGCCTTGTGCCGGACTCCACCCGCTCTCCACAATTGGTCAAAACGTGTTTTGTAGTCGGTTGCACAATCCAATCACGGTGTTGCAACCAAAAAGAATGAATGCAAGATAGAGCTGGCTGAACTCGTTCATGATATCCACATCCATATGACAGATCACGGCGAGACTTTTAAGACAAATAACCGGCAACTGAGGTGCTTTATTTACTATTTTTTTGTGTGAGACGTTTCATTGTTACTCATGTCAGCCAGGTCTCTGTTGGAAAAGAGATGCTAAATCTCAACGGAGCTAACCTGGTTTTATCTGGTGAAAATCGCCACTAAATCTGGAGTAAAAGAGCCAAAATCACGTAAAAGTCACTTTTCGCCCCCTTGTGTCGGTAGGACGAACTACACAGGGTCTTTTCGCGTCTTTTCGAGTATGTTGCTGTTTGGTGAGTTTGCACATATATTGAAGCATACCTCTAGCCTACCACAAACTGCAGCTAGAGGGCGCTATAGTGAACATAACGCCTTTGGATCCATCATGTTCACAGTAAGGACACCGACTCATCAGATGGCAAATATTGCCAAAATTCATATATTTAAAGCGTTGTTTACTAGCTGCCAGCATAAGTGGTTAAAAGATGGATGGACAAGTGGGTTTACTAGCTGTGGTTCTGAGAGTTATTCTGTTTGAAGGGTGTGTATTTCTGACAGGGCTGCATTCAGCCTGAAAGCTGTTCTGGAGCCAGGAAATGGACAGGAATTGTGGTGTCTAGTGGATAAGTCATCTGTAGAAAATTAGCTCACAGGCACCCTCTGTGGGTGACTTTGAAGCAGTGCCACAAAGGAAACAGATTTATTTTCAGCCCACGGAACGAGCCATCATGTTTTGGGGAGTCAAATTCAGGCACAAATCCAGTGGCTTCTTCCTTTGAGAGACATTCATGAGCTGAAAACAGATGAATTTAAACGACCCCGACAAGTGGTTCGATCGGAGTAACCAGTGGGCTGGTGCTAATGTAAACAGGAAGAACCTGCCCTTCCAGTCCTGAGGCACTAATCTGAATCTCCATCCCATGCATCTGGCACCAGCTTCACAGATCTAAACTGAGAAACTAACTCTCCTTAGAGGCTTGGCTGGCCAGTTACCTCCCCTCAGAAGAATAAAGGTGGACTTTGATGCTGCTGTTTGACCTTAGTGCGTTTCTGCTCAGCACTCCAAAGAAACATACTCTTAAAGTCCCCAAAGACCTAAGAGACACAACCAGAGCTGTGGCAGGGAAAATAATTCCCTAGACCCAGAAATGGAGGCCATGGAGAAGCATCTGGGCTCCTTCTGGGCTCCTGCATGGGTGAAGCAACTTTGGAGCGGTCCTCCATGGCTGGCACTGGTGCTGATGGTCTGTCTTTCAAACCACAAGCAGCTATGAATTCGACACGAGTTACTCGGTATAGATTTGGCAGCTTAATGAGATTTTAGTTATTGTTCAAACTAATGAAACAGCCATCAGTCTATCCAGGTTGATCTTGGCCAGCACTGAAGTAGCTCAAAAGAACGTATAAAAACCTTTCCCTCTCATATCAAAACATATGATTTTAAACCATGGGTGCAGCTGCTGATGGAGAAGGGGGCATAGCGGTTAAGAACAGCGTGGGATGGGCCCTACCCTATTCAAAATCGCCTCAATAAAAGTAATCAGTACAGGTAGGCAAAGCCAAATGCGAGCTGCCAGGGGCCACGTCAAATTCCACGGAGCTAATTGCTCAACCCAACGAGCCCCCTTCAGCTTCAGCACGGTACTGCAATGCTCCTCTTTCTCAACCGAACAGAGGAACAGCATGTTATTTCTTGCAGATAACAATGCAGCTATTTTAAACACCAGCCCGCAGTCTGTCTTTTTTTTTTTAAAGGGCCAGCGCAGGATGAATGAGGACTGGTAGAAGCAGATCCCTGCCCTGAGTTCCACGACGTACGTGCGAGCCGGATTTGCAGGGATACGTTTAGGTTACGGAATTACTTCAGAGAGTTGGGCTCAGCTGCAGAAGAGCTGTTATACAAACACCACCTCCGAACTGACCCTCTAATATCGCTGCCTTTAACTGAGGGCAATGTGAAACGACGGGTTAAGTAACAGCTTTAATTTATCTGGCAAGAAAGCAGGGGGCGCCGGGGTGGGGGGGCTGCATCCGGGAGAGTCTGTGATGTCGCGTGACATGAAACGTCTTACCTCCACTGCCACCACCAGCAGGATGAGTTGGCTGTCTGACTCAGGGAAGTACGACTTCACTTGAGGCGACATGCCAATCAGTGCGCAGTTGGTTACCACGGCGATGACACTCATGGACTCAAAGGCCAGCTGCAGGTGATTGCAGTCATGATCAGTTCTGACTCCTTTAGCAAAGAGCCCATATCTATACTGATTCATACAGAACAATCCTTATAAAAACCAAAACTGACTCCTGACCCCTTGTGGAAGTCCTCGGTATAACTGCAGGAAGACATTTCAGACAACTCATCAAGGATGAGAGTTCAGGAAACTCAGTCCTGACTTAATAAAGCCCCTTACCTGCCATACCCCGATGTTAGCCTCAGGCTCAGAGAAGGGCCTCTTGAACACCCGGCACATCTTCAAGGCGTCTGAGTAGATCTCCGTGCCATTGTTGAGCACCGCCAGCACGGCGGCGAGCGGGTAGACGCAGGAGAAGAGGGTGACGTAGCCAAAAAGTAGGAAGAGCTCCAGATAGTCATCAAACGTCCCCTACGGGCATTTTACAGACAGGCAGAGAGACACAGAATAACGCATTTCCAAAGGCTTCCATTTATGACCACCAAAGTCCGAGAGTATGTGATCTGGAATGAGCAAACATGTATGGACTCTTAACAGAGTTATCATTTAAAGGAGCAAACTGGTCACTGATGTTTTGCCTACGTGCAAAGCACCAGACCTTTAGGGCTGCGCTGAAAGATGGAGATCAGGTATCCATGGTTACCAACAATATGATTCAGCTATTTTACCTCAAGTAAAAAAAAAAAAAAAAAAGATTCGTTGGATAGTTTTGTTGAAGAAATATGAGCCAAGGTCCAACAGCAGAGCCCCATAAAGAGATTTCATATTAATACGCTTTGGCCACAGACTGAGGTTCTCGATCTGCTACATGCCATCCAGAGGCCGACTCGAATCCAGCATCGCAAAAACCTTCCCGGTCTGAGCTGAGATCCTCACCAGGTAGGTACTCTTGTCGGCTTCCAGCATGACCTGCTTGTCGAAAGGCAGCTCCCAGTCCATGGAGGCTCCGCCTGCCTTTCTGTGAACCCGCTTGTTCCGACGCTTCTGGAGCCAGAAGGGGAGAAAAGCCTCCACAAACTGGTTCAGGATCTGGGACGTTATCAGCAGTGTGGCGAGACTCTGGGAGGAAACAGGAGTAGGCCGGACATGCTTACCAGTTCATCTTGGGATACGGTGGATTTCGGTGGCTTCCTAACCTAATCAGCTTGTTCTCTTCTGTCATTCCATTTTTTCTCCACCTTAAAACCTCCGATATTACTCCTTGGTGAACTCAGCATGTCCTAATCATGACGTAGAACAAAATACCAACCAGCCTTTAGCTTAGCTGGCCTACCTGTCTGAGTAGAGGGATGTCCTGCATGACGAACGCGATGTAAAACAAGGAGGCGAAACAGTTCAGGAAGTTGAACTGTAAAGGAACAAAGATGGGAGAAGATCAGAGTCCTGTGTCTCCAGGCCCAACCACAGCAGACAGACAGAGAGACTCCCAGTTCACCGGTGAGTCTAGACGTTCCAGCGTGGGTTTACTTACCACCAGAACCTTAAGGATTAAATGATGTTGATATGTGGACTCCAGACGATGGTTTTCTGCAAGACGGACACATAAATCGATGCAAAAAATTAAAAGAAAATGGACAAATGCTGCTCTAATATCAATCCTCCTCGTTGTGTTATGAACCCGTACTGCCCGATGCTGGGCAGACCCTTGAGTCTGGTTCCTCCCAAGCTTTCTTCCTCCTGAGGGAGTTTTTCCTTGCCACTGTCACCTTTGGCTAACTCTCTGGGGACCCTGGGCCCGGGACTATCTGAAGCGCTTTGTGACAACGCACCATGTTACTGGTGATACATAAATATAATTGAATCGAATCGAATTGTTCAGTTGCCCACGGATTTGTGGTAGACACGTGATCACGGCTTTACGGCACAGGAGACTCCGTGCAGCTTGTTTACAGAGAACAAAGCGATGGTTTTTACGGTTCCCTGGGCTGTCAGATACGGAGCAGCCGGGCGAGCGGGAATCTGCTGCTGGCTTCCCAGTTAACGAAGCCGGTTTTCGTCATGAAGAACCAGGCAATGCTGTTCTACGGCACATTCTGATACAAATACCAGAAACGGGGATAATGCTGGTGCATTAAAGGTAGGCTGAGGGTGACGTTACAGGGGCGTGACAACCGTTGCAGGTGTGCTAGAGCTGGCGGATGGGAAAGGACGGGAGCCTACCCCAGTTAGTGAGGAACTCCACGGCATAGCGGTAGATGCGGTTCATTATCTCAATGACCACGGCGTAGATGACGCTGGGGATAAAGAGCAGCAAGCCTGTCCAGAAGGTGGGCTCCAGCTCATGGAGACCCAGCACCCAGGCCTCCGCCTCAAAGTAGACCATCATGACGCACAGCGATAGATAGAGGCACAGCAGTACGAAGGGCACCGACACCAGATAGATCCGCAGATGGCGCTTGAAGCTGGGGTAGACGGGCTCCTCCCGGCCCGTGATGGGGTTGATGCCCAAGACGCCGTGGAAGCCGGATCTTGGCTCCTCGAACACCTTCTTCCGGGAGAGCGTGCCCCAGCTAAAGGCCAGACAGGCACTGTATCGCTTCCACATCTCCAGCATCAGCGTGGACCAGATCAGGTTGAAGACGGCAAACAGCACGTATTTATCATAGTCCTCCCAGTCGAAGAGGTAGTATGGGATGCCGAGGACAGCCATAGGCAGCATGAACAAGGTGAAATACTCCAGGAATGCGAAGTACAGGGCCAGGCTCTCGCCAAAATAGTGCCGGATGTCATCTGAAGCAGAGAGTTGGAAGAAAAAGATTAAACTTTGATGGTTACTGCTAAAATGGCAGCAGCCACAGTTCAGCGGGAAAAATCACAACTCAGATTCTAAGAGAGGCTTAATTTAGAGCAACTGTCCTTGGCTGTCTCATAAATCACTCCTCATTTCAAACTCTGCACCTCATCCTTTAAAGCGAGCTCTTAGTCTCCGACGACAAATTAACACCTCCATCTCCCTCACCTGCAGGCCTCCACCTCGACATACCGATGGGGCTCTTTGGAACTATCGCAGCACGTGAATTATAGATTGGGGGGATTCGATGGCTGAGTCTCTCTATGAACCAGCAGAAGATGGAACACCAAGACGACCGGTCCGTAACGGATCGGGAACGCCACGAATGGGAAAATCGGCAAACCAGGCACTGTGCCGAACTGTCCAATCACAGTGTCTGCACTACAGACATTGGCAGCTCTTCAAATTCATAGGCGGTACTGAATGTTCATTTACACTAAGGAAAAATATCATTTCAACAAAACGGAGCCTTAGCTTGATTTGCTATGAAATCGGCGGTAAAAAATTACAAATCGCCAAGTAACAAGACGTTAATCAGCATCTGACACCAAAACGAGACGACAGTCCATCTATTTTCAGCTCCGTGTCTTGCTTGCCAGTTGATCTCCCACCAAAACACAGTTTGCGTGCATCCGGATCCGCTTTCAAGAGCAAGGAACCGTGTCCATCCATCTCCCCCATCTCACCGAGAGGCTGAAAGGCCAGCTTGATCTTCTGATACCAGGTAGAGGACAGTTTCTTCAACTCTTCCTTGTCATGGAGAGGAAACATCTCGACCAAAATACCTTTGGAGTGTATCCTGCGAACTAACGAGAGATCGGAATCCAATGGAATAGTTATGATCACATTCCTGCTATTTTAATGTGTAGCATTTTAGATGTACAATAAACTGCACCCAAACTGGACTAAGCGTGGCTGACAATCCACAGATTACATCGGAGTGACCTTCCAACAGGCCTGTTAAATATCGAAATGCTCGTAGTGCTAAGTGAACCCCAGCTTTACGTCACACAGATACAGCGCCCCCATCTGGAGCATCCTGAGAGGTGACAGAAAGGTGAAAACGGCAAACGTACTGATTGACTTTCCTGGGTAAAGCTTAACCTTGGGGTAACCAGGCACATATGTCTCCCCCTTGGCCCTCAGCGTGTCCAGCTCATGCTTGATGATGAACTGGCACTCCGCCATGCTGAGGAACCCGTCGCCGTCCCCTAGAGGCCGAGAAGATGCAGAATACCGCTGCTGAATACACTCCATTTTGTCAGTTAATTGGCAGGGGGGCAAATCGTACACTTAATGACATCTCCTGGTCACATGGATAAAAGTGGGCTCAACTGGGGATAAACAATAAGACCAAGAAAACAGAAAACAGCCTGCTGTACAACAGTAGAAACCTCCGGAAGCCACAGTCACACAGACATATCGTGAGGAGAGAGCACCCTCATCTTACCCTGGAAGTCCTTAAAATTCTCCCGGTTTGCGTAGGTAAAGCTCCTCATACAGCCATCATTGAACTCCTTCACCAGACCCACGTTTTCCGCGCCAAGCAGGAGTCTCTGCCACGATGCCCCCACAATGAAAATGTTGGGCTTCCCCTTTTTGTCATCCTGGGACACGGCTGGTAGGAGCTCACTGACCAAAAGCTCGGCTCCTGGTGAGTTTCAACAGACAACAAAGGCAACGATAATACCTCGTCACGATTCCCGATGACGAAACTGTTGATAATTCATCGTGAATCGTTCGAAAGCATCGCGCTGAGCAGTACGTCTCTCCGGACAGTGGACGTTATAAGGCTTTCTTTTAAAGAAAGCAAATCAGCTAATTAAATAAAGGTGATTAGGAAGACGGTGAGAAAATATCAATGAATGTGGCACAGCAATAATGGGCCTGCAGCTCTGTCAGGTTACTAAAGCACATGCAGCATTACTGAGAGATGACTACATTAAAAGTTCTAAAACTCATCATGTTGACACGGTGGACCCCGGTGGTGGGCTTACCTCCATCACGCTGCTTGCTCTGAATCCTGCCTAATAACCATGTAATGGCTTCCTCTTTGGTGTCCTCCGCCAACTCGAATACCACCAGCGGGGTGAACCGGGTTTGGTCCGCAGACGACATGGTGGCACCCAGTCCTCCGGGTCTGCGCTGCCTGCACAGGGCGACACTCTCCGTCAGGGGCCTTTAGGACCTGCCATCAGGACCTGTGTCCCTAGGCATTAGTGCAGCTGTCGACACACTGCCCACACACAGCAGGAGAACTCTGGAGCATGCAGAGATAAACCAGCAAGTATTTATTTAAACAATATTATCATATATACGTGATGGTTCACGTTTTCACAGGGCAGCTTAGTCATCATTACAGTGCCATGAGGCCGCCAGACCAGTCATGCTGGCTCACAGGGGTATGGAGGCCACGCCGGCTTACGGACACCCTACAAGACTCTCAGGGTGTGCTGTACGGAGGCAGTGACACACTGACACACACTGAGAGAGGGGGGGAGGGGGAGAGAGAGAGAGAGAGAGAGAGACACACACACACACACACACACACACACAGTGGATACATTGTAACACTTGCTAAACCGGGCGGCCATTAAAGGGAAAGCAGCGGGAGGGCGGGGCGCCCCCTGGCGGCAGGGGGGCATTTTGCCATACAGGTCGATCGCTTATTACCCTATAAACGTACGATCGCCAGGCTGACGCCGCCACATGCGCTGTCGGGGTCCGAAAGGCGTCGCTTTACTCACCGGGTGGCTGTGCTGCGTGTGTCCCTCCGTGCTGTCAGGCTTCGGGGAGGACCTGCACCTTCCGGGCATTCACACGTCGGCCTCCGTAACGACGTCACGGGGCGGGGCGCCAGGCTGAGGAATGCCTGCCGCCGGGGGCAGATCCAGCTTGAAAAATCCCTGCGACGACCGAGCTTTCTCCTTCGCCTTCCCCTTCCGTGTAAGAAGGCAGCGGAAGTCGGTGGCAGATAACACGCAAAATGAATGAGAGCAGCGCGACTCTCCGCTTTGGCCTCCAGATTGCAGATGTTGAGGGGGGTCCCGATGCCGTGGGAAGCCGCCCCTCCCCCCGAATGGCCCACTTTCTCCTGCACTTCGCTCGTTGGTTTCTGCCTCCCCAGCGATGGGGTGGCCGCCCCCCATCCGCTTGTGCCCTGGGCTGCCTGGGATAGCCTGGAGCATCGGTGTACGGACGTACTGTACGTAAATCGGTGAAAGTTTGGGACCTCTGGCCCATAAGTTAGAGAGAGCAAGTTTTTGGCTGTGAGATTTTCAGTGGTTAAGTTGTGGTGGGAAGACACCGTGAAAGCGAAGCACGTCTTTCATTGGGCGTAAAAGAATCATTAAACACACACCAGGGGAATACAGGTCCGTTTATGCGAAAATAAATGGGTGGTAAACGAAAAGGTAAATGGAACCCGGGGCCGATTACGCCAAAGACCACGCCCGGCCACGCCCCCCACGACCACGCCCCCCCTAACCACGCCCCCCACGACCACGCCCACCGGGGTATTAGACCCCCGTCGCGTTCGGACCCCCGGGCAGCGCAGGCGGAGATGGCAGCGGAGGCTGTGGCTGCAGGCAGGGGGTGAGTTCGGTAGGGCTGTCAGATCCGGTATTGCGTACGAGTTCCGCGCAGGTACGGTGCGAATTAAAAGGCTTCTCCTTCTGAACTTCTCCTGTTCTTTACGGGCATCCCCGTTTAAACTGTCATTTTATTACTGAAACTCGTAAAAACTTTCTGTTCGACTTTAAGGTGCTCCGTGAACGACGCTTTTAATACTTGCGGTTTGATAATTGTCAGATTTTTAATTAAAAGTTTATGGCTCGTCCATACAGCATCTGCTGCGTCTTTTGACGACCCAGTTAAATATCTTATCGCTTTAAGGGAGATCAGGGGACTCCGAAGTGACACACGTTTGAGATAAGAAAGCCCGGGCGACTTGAGTATAGATCAGAGAGCCTTCCTCCTCCGAGCTCCTCCAGTACATCATCAGATCGGAGGGGCTTCCTCCTCCTCCTCCTCCTGGCTCCTCCGGTACATCATCAGATCGGAGGGGCTTCCTCCTCCTCCTCCTCCTGGCTCCTCCGGTACATCATCAGATCGGAGGGGCTTCCTCCTCCTCCTCCTCTGAGCTCCTCCGGTACATTTTCAGATCAGAGGGGCTTCCTCCTCCTCCTCTGAGCTCCTCCGGTACATCATCATATGTGGCTGTTTTGTGGCTCCAGTCTTTGCCTTGTATAAAAAGCAATTTTAATATTGTACATGTTATAATTTAATATGGAAGGACAATGAGAGACAAATTAAGTTCATTATTCATCTTAAGGTAATGAGTCCATGCAGGAGTCAAGTACAAGATCACAATGTGGTTTGTTTCATTTATAAGTCAAGTGGTCGTCTTTAGTCAGCAGGTTCTGTTATGAATTAAAATTTGAAAAGTGAGAAATCAGAAACCTTGACAAATTCATTTCGTAGCATCACTGTGGTAGCGTGCCTTCATTTCAAGACTCTGCAATGCTTCATAACTCTAATGTTGCCAAATTTAAACGTAAGAAGCACGGGGAAGCGGACACTAATCTTGCCGTGATCAAAGGTGGGGTTCCGTTCTGAATCTGCGATGCTGGTGGTGACGCAGTAGCTCACCTGAGCTTACCTGGCAGGGTGGGTCAGTGGGTGGAGCAGTGAGGATGCCGTGTTCTGAGGTGGAGGTGCTTTTCTTGTTTGTAGTAGGAGTGTAAGAACAGACTACATCTGACAAGAGTGGAAATGGCCGTGTCTGTGGATGGGCTGTAAGGGTCTTTACCTGCTTGTAGAACATCTTCCAAAGTTCCCAAGCCTGATCTATTGTACCAGTGTACAGAACTGAGTCTGTAATTACATAGTCTTCTTTTCATGTTCAGTTGTTCCATCGCTTGTATATCTCTGTGAAATTTCTCTAGTGTATCACTTCGGGTTTTGGAGTTTTCAATGTGCAGCAGACCCTGAGGCCTGTACAGTAGGGTCTGTTCATAAACACACCTTAAACCTGGGTTCTGTGTTTCTCTGGACAGATCCATGAAGGTGCGGTTCTAGCAGTCTGCGATTTGGCCCATCTGGCCCTGTGCCTGGGCTGCACCACCTGTCTGGGTCTTGTACAGCCCAGGATTATGCCACATTTTTTATAATAAATCACAGGTTTTGTTCCTGGACAGGAGCTGCGCTAATAAAGCATTCTAATAATGTGTTGGTTATCAGCATGTGGAGGCAGTGAGAGCAGGCTGTCTGGATTGGCAAGTTATTGCTAACGTTATCCTTCAGAGTAGTCTGTCATGATGGGTGTCTTGTAGCAACTCTCTGACGTTTCCATGTCCTGACAGAACGCCTCGCACGCTGAACTTCGTCCCCCCCCGAGCCGACACGTGGCTGGCCTTTGCCTTTCCATTCTGTTTGTTTATCATCTGACTGTGAGGTGATTTTTTTGGATAGCTGAGCTGTCGGGGGGGGGCTCCTCCCCCTCCTCCTTCTCCGTCCAGGTCGGAGATTAGTCAGGTTACCTCATTCCCACTAAGCAGTCGAGCAGCCTTTGCTGGTCATTCCGACTTCCGACCCGAAGGAGGTCGTGTTTGATGTCCGTTCTGTGACCTCGCAATCGAAGTGTGCCACTGTTGTCAGGGGGTTTCTAAGTAAACAATCAATGGCTCAACAGCTGATAACATATCCCGACTTCCTGGTATCATGGCCGATAAACATGCTCAGATGTGGTGCCACCGAGGGGGTGGAGTTAGAACATGCTGCCACTCAGGTTGGACACTCAGGCTAAAACCAGTCAGTAATTAAATGTGTGCTAATCTTGTGCCAAGGGTTTCAAAACTGAGTTTCTTCACACTGAGAGCTGACTGTGATTAGGACAGGTGGTCTATCAGGAAAACTCTGAACAGGAGGGTCTGTATGACCCTAGGCTAGCTGTCCCTGCATCTGAGCTCACCATCATGTTCCATCCGATTGCCCCTGAAGTCAGTCAGAAATGTGGCACCTCATGTGCCTCTCCTGCAAGATCTGCCGGCACCACGAGTTCACCACCTTGCCCACTTCTGTCTGTGGCGCTCAGTCGGGTGATGTGTGACCGCCTCGTCGCATTAGCATGGACCTCTGTACATGAGAGTGCTCGTCGCCTGAGCAGACGTGGCTCCTTTAATGGGCAGGACGTGCTTGTGTGTGTATGTGTTTCCCGCAGGTCATGGAAGATCTCCGGCTGGCTTCCATCCTGGTGCCCCACGTCTCCCTCCCAGCTGAAATATGCAGAAGACAGGATGCTGCAGTGTAAGGTCCCCCGCACCACCTTTAAGATGTACCTAAGCTGCTAATTGCTAACTGATGTCTTTTACTTCCTACCTCCCCGCCTCAGCAATAACAAGCAAGTTCTCCAAGCAGCACGTTCCCATATCAAACGGGAACCTGGTCTGGACACTGGTTTTCAACGAGCATGGTTCCCACCGTACTCCCGTGGTGCTGTTGCATGGCTTTGGGGGTGGAGTTGGCCTTTGGGCCCAAAACCTGGATGCGCTGTCCAAGCACCAGCCCATCTACGCTCTGGACCTGCTTGGCTTTGGCCAGAGCAGCCGGCCAGAGTTCAGCGCCCACGCAGCTGAAGTGGAGTGCCAGTTTGTGGACTCCATCGAGGAGTGGAGAGTCGCGGTTGGCCTGGAGGCTCTCATCCTGCTGGGACACAACCTTGGTGGATATCTCGCAGCTGCCTATGCACTCAAGCACCCTTCCAGGTCAGTGTGCCCTCTACTGGAGAGGCAGGGTAACACAGGGCAGTGTGTGCTGATGTTTGATTCTATGTTTGCATTAAACAGCATATGGATGTGCATTAAAATTGACTACAAAACAAGGAACTTGCAACCCATTTCTCTTAGATTGTGTGTCTCGAGTGTCACATCCATTTATGGAGTGAAATCCTACTGGTAGCCACGTCGCTCGGCTACGCCCATCTGCTGATATTTAAATAGCAATCTTACCCTTTGTTTCACTGTAACTCAGAGACTCTTCAGAGTGATGAGGCCTTCTGGGTAATGAAGCTCTCCTGTTTAATAATAACAATGGCCTTGTTTCAGCAGTAAGTGCTTCTAATATGGGATGGTATCCAGAGCCTAGCAGGCCCCGTAAGTGCCTAGGTGCAGAAGTAAAATGGCACTCCCGAGGTCCAGTGAAAGAGCTTCCTGCAAGCGCTGCGAATCAGGGTGCGGTTTGGATCGGAGTATTTATCTCAGAAAAACCTGAGGAAGATGCTTAGCTCGGACCTCCCATGAAGGAGCTTTTTGTCTGTGTTTGTGGATGCAGAATGAGTGCCTCCTATAGGTATACTGAAGCACTGCAGGTTGCAAGTTACCTGCAGTGATGGGTCCGTATGACGTGCGTTGTGAGAGACAGCCATTGGCCGAAGATGCCATGTGTAGGTGGGGCACACTGACATTTCCTGATTGTGGACCGCTGAAAACGTAAAAAAAACACGGGAGAACGTGACTGTAAAATGAAACTTGATTGCTTGCAAAAGACGGTTTGTTCATTAAATCGCCCTTCTTGGGGGATCAGATGGGCGTAAGACCATTCGAACTTGCCCTGTACCCCCAGCTCTGTTCACATGAGGCTCCCCAAGTGGGATGTGAGCCCTCGGCTAAATGGTGGGGTTCATGCCCCCCAGGGTGAAGCACCTGGTATTGGTGGAGCCGTGGGGCTTCCCGAGGAGGCCGGAGGCCAAGGAGCGGGAGAGACCAATCCCCGTGTGGATCAAGGTGGTGGGGGCGGCCATGAGCTCATTCAACCCCCTGGCTGGTTTACGTTTGGCCGGACCCCTGGGTAAGGACCGGTCCTCCATTCAGAGGGTCTTGGCAGGTTATCCAGCCCCCCAGTGTTGCTATCCAGAGCTACTGGAACTCCTCTACTGCCTCACAGCAGTTACCTGCTGCCCTATATTCATTCGTACTGTCTTAAAGATGGAACGTTTTTCCCACTATCCTCATGTGATGGTGGGTCTTCCTCAACTATATTGGTTGATATTGGGGCCTCTTGGAGTGGGGGGGGGGGGGGGGGGGGATTTATTATTTGGTAACCTGGGGCGGCACCGGGGGGGCTGGGGCGGCTGACTCTAGCCTGGGGATTTTTGGTGAGGGGTGGTGGGCGGCGGGGAAGGAGGCTT
>JAACJT020023392.1:9505-23115 GCA_009936485.2 Gymnarchus niloticus | reverse complement strand
CCCCCCCCCCACACACACACACACACACACACACACACACACACACACACACACACACACACACACACACACACAAAGCATAAGGGCTAGTTAGAAAGTGCCATTAACATTTGTACATTTAAAAGTTTGACTTGCTTGTTTCTGCACAGAAGGCTTTTCATCTGTGCAAACTGTTGTGTTGCATTCACAGTACCCCTCGATGCTACTACTCTGATAAAATAAATCTGTTAACCAGATCATATGTCACCAGCCCATATCCATCGTTCTTCTGACAGCAATATCTCTTATCTTGTTTGCAGGCTTTCAATAAAAACAACCTGATTTTGGAAGAAAGGAATAAATACTTCAACCCAAACCTTGCAGGGAAACCGTATACCAATGGCTGCTTGTCGGATCCCAACACCTATGATGACTATTAACTGGCATTGAGTGGAGGTGAAAGATGAACTTCTGCATTGAGTAAATCCACCTTTTTTCAGTACTGGTTTATAATGACATTTTGTAACACTGTGTGTGTGACTTACTAAGCTTGGGTCTTCAGCCACTGGTTCAGTGAAACCAGCGTGGTGTGGCTGGGGATTCTTAGGAAATCCAACCTTTGAATGGACCCTTCATTCTCTGCCCCCTAACAACTGGAATGGCTGGGGGAGAAAATGGACAGAGAGTCTTAACAAAAACAACAAACTGCAAGGAAGGAGTGATTTATTATTATTATTCTTTTTTTAATCCACAAAGCATAACTGCCTTTTTGGAGGAACCACAAGAAGGCAGCTGCATGACATTAAGTCAGAATGTGTCTTCTGTCTGCCACTCTCTTTGGTTTGCATGGTTGCTGACGTTCCGAAGTCCGGGAGCAGCTGTTTACACAGTGCAGTACTAGGGCCCTATACAGGATGCGAACCTATCACACGGCGGCATTCCACACAGTGTTGAGTAAAAAGTAATTGATTGGCACTCAGACAAAGCCAGACAATCATCATGTAGATATTTAAGCTTTTGACCGACACATTCCTTTTTAACTGTATGATATCCTGTCAGCTAAATTGACATTTATTGAGTCGATTGTTAAGTTTGTTAGCATTTTGTTTTATCCTAAACTCATGTCTAGCTATGTTGCGTTTTTTGAGAATAAAATAAATAGTCATTTTGGTTCACATATAAATCTAGCAAAAGCAAAACCTACGAGGGAAACAAAATTGACAGCTGCTAGTAAGTTTCTCCACGTGATTTTTCTGTCGTGAAACAAGTGGCGACTTTTCTTGGTACTCGTAACAATGAGCAAGGTTGGCATGGAAAATGTTTTTCAGACATGCGTATGTGAATATTTAGGACATACGAAAAATGTCTTCAGTCTTTTTTTAAACCCAATATACAAGTGAGCTCTTCATGTGTTTTAGTAACATGTATGTGTTTATTGTCATCATATAAAATGTTTTAATTATCAGCATTGCCTGCTATATTTTGCATACATTTTTTAAAAAGTGTCATACGTTTTTCAGCGGTTGTAGCTTATTGTAGGTATTAAGTTTATGGAATTGTTCAGTAGGTATAACCACTGCAGTGTTCCCCCGCCCCCCCATCACCTTTAACCTGGTGGTCCATCTGTGTAAAATGTTAATTCGGTCTCGGCAATTAACAATAACAGGCTTCCCTCAGAGAGAGAGAGTGTTAATCCTGCTGAGGGTGGAAGGTGATAAATCCGAGGTGAGGCCCTGCTAGTGATGACCTTATCTCATGCTTGTCTGGGAAACGGGTTTTTTGGCAGGCTTTCCGTGTGTGTGTGTGTGTGTGTGTGTGTGTGTGTGTGTGTGTGTGTGTGTGTGTGTGTGCGCGCGTGTGGAGAAGAGGTATTGTTTCCATGTATTTATATGAAACCATGAAACCTGCCTGTTCAAGCATAAAAAAAGCTTTGTTTAAAATAAGTGCTGTAAATAGACTAAATAAATGTTACGTTCTAAAATGTGAAAATAGTTTGATTTTATGGTGAGAAATAATACCTTAATAGTTGATTCAAAAAATAATAATGATAATCTTTTTATTGTGAGAGGATTGCGAGTGGCTCAGTAGGAGGCACTCTGTCCTCTCACCTCCAGGGTTACGGGTTTGATCCCCACACATCCTGCGTGTTTACCCCATGTCTGTGTAGGTTGTCTCCCAGCACTTTATTTTCTTCCTGCAATCCAAGAACATGTGATTAAGGAAATTGTCTCCAAATTGCCCATTATCGCATTGTGGAAAATGGATTAATTTTTTTCAAGATGAAATCTTCTGTCATGACTGTATACTGTCCACACACTTGGCATAATGTATCCAAAACATGCCTTTTATCTTTCGGTGAAAGCTTTCATTGATTTCTTGCTAGCTAAATAGTGATAGACTTAATTGCACAATACTTTGCACCCATGTATAGAACAGGATAGTATCAATAAGAGGAATTATTAGTTAAATGTCTGCATCCCATTCAGGGATTCACCAGCAGTCACTCCTCCTCAAAGACAGTAGCACCTAGATAAATACATGTTTGTCTGGACTAACCCTCTCCGTTTTAAAACATTTTCCGTTATTTTACTGCCTTTGGAGGAGGAATTTAAATACAATTGCTGATGTTCAATAGATATCACATCATATTGAATTTATAATTTTTATTATGCTAATATGCCAGTGAAGGATAGCAAGAGATAGCAGGGCAGTCACACACCGAAAAACATTTAGAAAAAGCTCTAGGGAAAAGAATACAAATTTATTATATAGCTGGAATGTGAGATCACTTAACTTACCTAACTTTTAATTAAATATTCCTGAGAAATGAGGATTTGAGTAAAGAATTTGTAAATACTGGTGGGTTCACCTGTCAGCAAAAAAGTACTCTTTTTGCAAACAGGAGCTTTACAAGGACAATACATGAAATTGAGCTTCATATTCACAACCCTGATTTGCTGCCTTTTACTTTATTCAGCTGGAACCCCCAACAATAGTTCTGTTTTCATGAAAACATCAAAAAACAATAGCGCACACAAGATTCTCGGCATTTTAAATTGGGGAAATAGGGAGATTGTCTTTGCAGACCATTATTGTGGCTATCCCAGACTGTAATTAGGTGAAGTCATTTAACCAGGGCTATGCTGATCAAGCCACTCAATTGTAAGGATGACTTTGGACTAACTGGCCTCATCAACTCTGCTACAGCTGTCCACTTACCACAGGGACAGAACGATCCTGTGTGCATTCAGGTAAGCAGTCGTTCCTCTTCCCAGTTATTGGTTGGCTATCGCACTAGGGAAGAGGGCTTCTGGGATGACGAGATGTGGGGAAATGACACTTTAGACATTCAGCATCACTGCAGTCTGTTTTTAATCAGTCATTGAAATAGGCTGTGCATCCAGCTCACACAAAAGCTTTTAACAGGTCCGTGTATCCCATGTTGGCTACATTTCATTTATTTCTAAGAAATAAGTGAAATAGATTTTAACATTTATTGTTAGAAATTTGGTGGAACAGTCACTCTGAGTCACGCCGAGGCCTCACTCTAGTTGGCCGTTCGATTCCCACCTCTGCTCTCTGTATGTAGAGTTAGCCTGTTATCATTGCGTTTCCTCCTACAGCCCAAACGTGTGCACTGAGGCTAATTGCTGTTTTAATTGCCAGTTGGGTGTTTGTGCACCTCTCATCCTGCCCAGGGTATCCCTCAGCCTTGTGCTCCCTGGAATATGCTCCGGGCCCCCCCGCAACCCTGACCAAGATCAACCGTATGGATGGGATGGAATATGCAGATGCATGCACATCTACCAATGAGCCAAAGCATTATGACCACCCTGCAATAGAGCAATTGCCTCTTCCCAGCAGCCAGATAGCAAAGCTTTAAAGTTACAAATGGGACTAGCACACATTCCAGGTGACATGGCAGGGGGAATTATCCTCCTGGAACCAACCTGCACCATCGGGAGAGGACGTTCATCATGAAGGGGTAGACCTGGTTCACCAAGATAGACAAGTAACCTGGAGCAATCAGTGGAACTGTTTCCGGTCAGCATGCACCTGTCCTTTTAAATCCCCTTTCTCATTTTTACCTTTATAGGTTTGCTATTTGACTCCTGGGAAGAGACAATTATTCTATTGTAGGGTGGTCATAATGCATCAGCTCATCGGTGCGTATGTTTACTCCAAAAACAAATGGTTGCGAGAGTTTTATTTAATTGAAGCCTTGTTCTCCCTTTCAGTAAGTGAACTTTTGTTAACCTCGTTTTCCAAGAAACCTGCATGTGGATCTTGACATGAATGTATACTAATGGTAAAACCTGTCAAGGACACAAGACAGAGACTGGAGGATATAGTCTTACTCCCATTATTCATAGTCTCATGCTGCTTAATTCAGCTGTAGATTACTTGTGATCATTTAGACGTAAAATAAATCGTTTGTTTTCTTGGTCTTATAATTAATGAAAATTATTTGCACCCAGATAGCACCTGGGAACTGGACCTGCCCTAGTTTTTAACAGATAAAAACTAGTTTTAATAAGCCCCAGCACACACAAACAAACACCCTAACAAAACATGATGTGTCCCATTAAGTACACTGACCAGTCTTCTATAATTTAAAACAGATTTAGCGGAGGAATTTTTCAAAAGACACCAGGTCGGAACTGACAGCCGGTTTAACTGAAAACATTCTAATTTGCCTAATTGATCATCCTGACAGCTTGCTCGTGTGTGGCCCCTTTCAAATGTTCCATTTAAAAATTAATGTCAAGGTGGAACGTGAGCAATGAACCGGTCAGTACTTGCTTACCGCCATTAAATGGGGGGATCAACAAAGAAACAGTCTGGCTACTTCTGCTCAGGCATGGCTTCGGTGAAAAACACATGGGGTTGACAGAATTTGCCCTGTTGGCGACACGCTCCACTTGGCAGAGACTTCCCTTTGGATTAGATGATCAGCAGGAGCTCCCACATGTGTATCCTGGAGGAGCAGACCACCATGCTGCATTCATATTCAGCCACCGTTTGTCCTTTATTCACAAAAAAAGCAATATTTCTAAAATGGGATCCACTATGCTTTCATTACCCAAAGTCTCCCTCCATAATAAATAAATCAGTATAGTAATACTGCTGGTTAGTGTAGTAATATGTATTTGGCCATGAATAAGCTTGTGTTTGGATGTTGGTACAGATAGGAACATACCTGCATTTGAGTGTCCTGTATCTACATGGAACTTACATTCTTGTGGAACTGCTACCACTGATCCATTTCAGACACCGAAGAACCGTAAAGAACAATGAACAGAAATACTCTGAATATAGGCCTAGTAATCCTGTAATGAATACACAGGCTGGGGCCAAGTGCAGAACCAGGTTCTTTATTCATAGTCAAAGGACAAGCAGGGTCAAAACCAGAATCGTCAAAGGGATATCCAAAAACATTGAGGTCACAGGCAATAGATGTCCAAAAAAAAAAAATCAAGAAATAGGCAGTCAGCACAACAAACAAATCCAAGATGAGGGGCAAGAACTATCAGCAATCATATAGTCAAAGACCTGCTCAGTAATGGCAGAATCACACAATGCCTCACTGTGAGGCAAGCGACCTTCAGCTTATTTAAGGGTTGCTCAATGGTACACAACTGATGTCAATATTCTGGTGATGCTGAACGAGGGTAAGCTGGGCGTGGCTGGCTTGGTGTTGGCATGACAAGTCCCACAATCATTCAGTGCTGTATAATCTGGTTGAGACGTTTATCATTTCTCCAGTTTTTGCTACTATTAATAATAAAAATAACAGAGAAGAACATTAATTCTTACTACTTTTCCCACATGACCTTATATGACCTTATATGAATCTGTCTTTGCTGGAAACCGAAAACTTATAGGTGCTTGACAGGTCAGTGGGAGATGCGTTAAGTAGCACTCCTGTCTGTGGACAGAAGCCAGTAAAGGCTTCTCTGGCAACTGTTACATCACAAAGGTCTGACCCAACCTGCTGGCTGAGGTGTCGTGAGGGCCACTGTTACACACGCAACTTCACTCAAGGAATGGGCTGCTCTAACAACCTGACTGGATATCATAACTCAGTGTGTGCATCACAGACATACATGTCAGCATGTATGATGCTAATATGATGAGCCTGAATCCACAGTGCACCAGCCTGCCTGCCAGACCTTGCATCCTTGTGGTCAGAGCTCAAATTCTGCTGTTCCAGCATAAATGCACTTTAGTCTGGTTTGTTTTCAATATGGATGGAGTCAAAAAAACAGGAAACATCACAAAAGAATATACAATAAAAGGAAAAGCAAAACAGTGCAGCAAGATTCATAAAAGATCAACTGGTCTAATGTGTCAGTCACCCATTGATGTAAATGTTTCTATAAAATTTTATATATAATTTTAAATTGTATTCGACGTGCATTCTAATGCATGTGTCATTTGTGTTGCCATCAGAATCTGAATACAGTCAGCCAGAGTTCTAAAAGCTGCTTGAAGCACATGTAATTATTAATATAATATCTTGTATGTGAGGTAATCCATGCCTTTCTCCAGTGTGGCTTACAGAACTGCAGTATGTTCTGACGTGAATTTGTTGTGAAGAGTGTCTTATGAGATTGATGTATGAAAAGTTATTTCCTGAAGGGTTGTTCAACATGATTAATTTTTTGCTAACTAAAAAAAAGGAAGATCAGTTTTAGGACATATCCATTATCTACAGGATCTAACATCAGACCTGGATGTATCTGCTCATATGGAGGCTGGCAAACCATCATCTGGAGGAAATGCATTCGTGAACAATCAAAATGTTTTACTGTTAACTTTGTGCCACAGACAATATCTAAATTAGCGAGATCTGCTAGAGCTGCCTTGATTAGCATAGGAAATGTGCTGAGTAAGGACTGAAAAATAAAATAACTCTGTCCTTCCTAAGGTTATTTGATACTTGATATATTAAGTAATTGCTTCTATTGTGACATCAATAGCAATAGTTTGACACTAATCTTTAAGTGGGAGGGAAAAATTCAATGTTGGTGCAAGACTATCATGACACAACTATTAAATAAACATTGCCCAATGGACTAAACATTCTAAAGGCTTACAAATGGATTACTATTTTGACTATGTATGCTAACAAACTAATTTCCAGAAATACAATGGCCAGAAAATGTATTGTGTGCTAATGGAACATTGTGACAAAGCAGAGACATTATTGATGCTATAAAAAATTAATGGAGAAAAAAAAAACTCTCACTTTGGTTTCCAGTTTTATGGAAGATTAAAAATGCCTCCCTGATGACTAGAAGTCTTGCCACAATCTCTTATTTACCATTTCGATTAGGCTGTTTAGGATGAGTGCAGGTTTTCATTTCAACTAATTCCTGCTTGTAAGTGAATCCCTATCCAGTTTGAAGCCTAATGCTGGGCCTAATACTAACCAGAGGCTTAGGTTTGGCATTAGAGAATGGTCTGGGACTATGATTAGGATAAATAAAAAAGTTTAAACCTGGCAGTAATTACAATGTGAAGAATAGTTTAATAAATACACAGACTGGATCCTAGTGCAGAGTAAGCCTCTTTAATTGTGGTCAAAATGGGCAGGGTCAAAACCAGAACAGACGAGATTTCCAAGGCCAATGGAATGGCCAGAAATGCAGTCATGGTCACAAGCAAAAAGGTTATAATCCAAAACTGGTCAATCAGCACAGTAAACAAATCCAAGTCAAAGGGAAAGGGGAAGACAGAGAACTAGCAGGGATCATACACAGGCAGACTAACAATAAATGACCAACTCAGTAAAGATGTAGAAACTCAATACCTGTCAGTGAGGCAAGGGAGACTGAGGTAGTTTTAAGGTAGCTTAACTGCCCACAGCTGAGTTCAATATTCAGGCAAACAGGAGAGGATAAGATGGGCCTGGCTGACTGAGTATTACATGGGGGTTGCTATTAAGTTAGAGCTAAGGATAGGGTTGTTGGTAGAGTCAGTGATTTCTTAGCATGATTAAACAGAGGTTCCCCCCCCCATAACTTTAATGATGTTGTTCATAGTTATTTCATTAATGCAATGTAGCCATATTACAAATTAAATTGGTGTCTAATTTCAGCTTTTACGGCTACACAAAACCTTGCTTATTGTGGCTGCAGGGTTGAAGGATTTATTCTTGAAAGTCCACAGGACACCCTTGTTGTCTGGGAACTCTGACAGAAATGGAAACTCACCAGGTAATTTACAGGGTGTTGGAAACTGGAGTGTCTGCAAGAGGCTCCATTGGGTAGAGTGCGAAACTTGGCACAGCCCAGTTGCATACCCGGCTGCTAAAGTGAAAAGCGGGTAGACTGCAAAATAAATTGTCTCGTATGTCTCTCGCTTTCCCTCAGCCAAGCCTGTAAGTTGACCAATGGCGTTGTATGGCTGACCCCCCCCCCCCAATCTATTCTCATTTGTGTGACACTTCATTCAACACAAGATGAATTTTCTCAGACACAAAGTATAGCTTCTAGACAAGATCAGCAGCATCTCAGGTATCAAATGACAACATGAGGTAAATGAGGACAAATTGGTGCTGGGGGAGAAAAAAGGCACGCAAAATGCTGTTGTAAGCATAAATATGGTAAACTATTACTGCCAAGCAAAAGTTTAATGAATTCTATTCTCTGTAATCATCTTCTTTAGATTTGTTGTATAGCGTCATTGCTAATTGCTGTTATCTTGGAGTAAGTTTTATGACACATCACCTAATTACTGGAACAGGTCAATAGATTCAACCAACTCAATGTGCTTATTTCATTGCTTGTTTTTAATAAAGAATTACTTTCTTTTGCATTGAACCAAGTGAAAAAACAACCCCGGGAATGCTACCTGATTAAAATGATAAATTTTATCTGAATTCACTTACTGTCATGGGGTGTTTCCCTCTTGAGCTGTCCATTCCCAACCAAGGCCATGAATCTAACGCTGTGTAGATATCCCCAACATTACATTGACAAACTGGAGCTCAGCTGAGTTTGCAGATTCACCCATTTTTAAAAACACATGTTCCTCCCTTTTTTGTTAGAGATCCACATATGATCAGAACTTGGTTGTTGTTTTTGGGCACTGGGATTTAAACTTCTGTTTGTTATACAAACCCATTTCATACTTATTTATAAAGTGTTCTGTATGTGTTTTTCACAGTAATGTTCACTTGCATGTTCTGTGGCAAAAACTTCTAGCATCTGGCATCTAACATTTATGCATTTACGTTATGATTTATTTGGTTACTTAAAAATAGAAGAACCAACTTGGTTCTATTTTTGGACAACATTTCAGTCTCAGTGAAGCTTTTTTTTTCATGCTTGCATGAATGGCAGTAGAGCATATCTCAGAACATTTCACAGTAGTCTTTACAAATAATTCTTTCTATAGATTAGGGGGTAAATAGTGAACATTTTCACTCCATACTCACACGAAATAACCATGGGATCCTCAATATTCATTATCAGCAGCTTGTCTGCTTTTTAAGTGAGCTTCTTTTCAATCTCACAGATGATTTCTTGAAGAATGTAGTCAGAAGGCTGTAACAGCCTTGGTTCCACTTAATACTCTCCTAAGGTCAGCAGATTAAACAGGTGTGATGTTACTGTCAATGCATGCCAAAAACCTCACATAAAAACTCTTATTAACCAATGGACATAAGGTCCTAAAACACAAACAGTTGAGAAATAACATCATTTATAGTAGCGTAGAGAGACTCAGTAGACACTGGGATAAATATTTGTTGATGGCCCTTTGGACTGGCTTCAGTCTCTGCAGTGTCCTGATGCATTCAACATGTTTGTCTTTTCCACTGAAAGAGTACTGACTAGGTATGCCATATAAAGTATAGGACTAGTAACACCTGGTGTGAGACCTGTAAAGGTCAGGGTTTGATGGTGGCATGCCTCATCAGGTCTTGTATGCACCATTTACTCCATTTTTGTTTTTCATCGGGTGGGGATGTGGCTCTGTGGGTTAGGCATCTGTGCCTGTGATCACTAGGTCACAGGGTCAAGTCTTGCAGCTGACAAGAGTCTCAGTATTGCCATTGGGCCCTTGAGCAAGGCCTTTAACCTAAATTGCACCAGCTCTCAACTTGGAGAGCCAGATGGGAAAATGTGAAAACTACAAATGAATAAAGAACTGATTATTATTTTTTTGCCGGTTTCCCAATGATCGTCAGCTCTGCCAGGGATTCATTCTACTGTTTTCGATACCGTTATAGTACATTGGTACCCCTAATTGGAGCCCATCATTGGAAATACAGGGCATAAGAGGCGGGACAACTTGGGTGGGATGCCAGTACATCACAGGACAGCACGACACACACATACTCATAATGATATGAGCAATGCCCCCTGTGCTGTAATGACAGTGCCGAGCTAGCAAAGTAGTGGGTATGATGCAAACTGGCAGTGGCATTATAACGAACCAACGAGAGTTAAAAGCAACAAATAGTGGTAAGATAACCCGTATCTTTGACACCGCTGTCAAAGATAACCCTAACCCTAGCTCCAAATCTAATGTCAACACTAACCTGAACTCCAATCCCTACATTAACCATAACCCTAACCCTAGCTCCAACCCCAAAGTGAACTTTAACCCTAAATCTCGCTCCAACCCTAATGTCAAGCCTAACTTCAACCCTAGCTCCAACCCTAATGTCCACCCTAACCATAGCTCCAAGTCCAATATCAAACATAATCCTAACCCTTGCCTCAACCTTAATGGCAACTAACCCTACCTCTAGCTGCAAACCCCAATCTCAACCCTAACCCTAACTCTGTCAACCCTAACCATGCCTGGCATTTAAGGGGTTAAATATAGAATTGAGCGCACTCTTTGGGCACATTTTAGTATCTACATTTTCATCCTTTTTAATTATATATGCTGTATAAAGAGAGAGTCAAAAAGAGAGCGATGTAATTCACATTAATGTCGTCAGATAACTTGTGTATTGCGCTAATGTATAAGGTACATATTCCTTCCTCATTGTTGAGTGGTATAACCCTTTGTCTAATTATATACATAGCTATCGGAGCAAGAGTTTGTAACAGCATTAATTCACACCTGTAAATATTATGTGCTGAAAAATACATTAAGCAGGAACACTGAGTATTGTAAATCAGATGGCCACTGGTATATGCTATACATGCTTAAAATAGCTGGTAACTATAAGGATAAAATAAATTCATCTCTGATGATAAAATAGAAGTGAGGTTTGGCTTTGGTTAAAGTGTGTGACTAGATATGCAGCATTGGTTAGTCATGAGTGTGTGGCGATCACAGCGTACAGGAAATTTATGCAATATTTTGTTAATATGTAACTGGAATCATAAAGGCCTTTACTGGTTTGAGAGGAGGGATCTACAAAATGCAGCTGTATGTAGGAACTATCGGTTTTAAACAAGCTCAGGTTAAACAATTTACATATCACCAGTTTTGACACGTCATAGCAATACCTTGAATAAATGTCATTTCAATGAGTTATTATAATAACAACAATCAGGACTCTATTCATTTGTAGTTTTCACACCTTGCTCACCAAGCTGAGGGTCAGTGTGCAGAGTCAGCCAGCCTCTCCAAAGCAGTTCAGGTTAAGGGCCTTGCTTAAGGGCCCGATGGTGATATAGACACTCTTACCAGCCATAGGACTTGAACCTGTGACCTATTAACCTCAGGCACAGACACCTAACCCACATTGCCACCTTTGTTAATATAATTTTATTAATGCATATTTAAAGATGGCATGTTTCAATATGGCTGTATAAAATTATAAATATTCACACTTTATCAATATATCATAAAAATATGTACACACACACAAACCATCATGCTATTTCCTTCTGCAGAAAGTAAGCACTATTTAAACAGTAATCTGCTGTATTGTATTAAATGTAGTCAGGAATATCCCACAAGCACAGCGTACAGAAAAAGTGCTGTGGAAATATTTATGGAGTGAACAATGTTTGCCAATACGATGTAAATCCTGAACTGCAAATGGATTAATGATGAACACATTAGCTTTAGATTCTCTAATCTTTTCAGCGGTCAGAAACCTTAAACTGTACCCCCCCCCCCCAGCACATCCAAGAAATGATGCTCAAAATAGGGATTTATTTGATAGGATTTTTTTTTTTTAACTCTTTCCGCAATCCAGACCAATTTATTACAATGTTTTGACCATTTTGATGCCTGGGAAAGGGGGTGTCAATCAGCCTGACAATATTTATTTATTTGGTTTCCAATCCTTAGAAAGGATTGGAAACCAAAAAAATGCACGTTTGCGCAAAGCCACTCACAGACCAACACACACACAGGAGAGCTGTGTAGAAGTTGCCTGTCTGAGGTCATTCATTTTAATCGAGACACTGTTCATGTTGACCAAGACTAATGATGCAACAACCCTTCTTTTAGGCTAAATACAACATACAAGCTACTTTCTGACACGTAGAAATTTTTACTTTAGATGTTATTTTTATAAAAATAAGTCAATGCCTCATCTTCAGCTCATTAATGTGTTTATTTGAGCTCTTGCTAACCTCCACTTGTTGTTGGTGCCTAATTGGATGCTCAGCCTATCGGCACTTAAACCATTTATCTGCTGCATGCTGTGATGTGTCTGCTTTTCCATGTGCCGCTTTGGACAAAATCGTCTGTTAAATAAATGCAATGAATCTGCTGTGCTATTTCTAATAAAATAGCTTGGTAAGCAATTGAGTAGATTCAAAAAACGGGATAACAATAATATCAAGATATAGTATCAGTGCAGTTCAGAAGAAACTTGAGCTCTTCTAGGAGTATATCAAGATATCCTCAGATATTTGGAGTGAAGATATTGAGTTCAGAGATCAGATACTCGTTTGAGACATCTTGGTCAAGGATGCTGTAGTGCTTTACTGTATGTTTTTTCATTTCATCCAATGCTTTTTATTTGCTGCATTAAAATCTAACACCACAGTAGGTTTTAGAAAATAGAACTTAAACTATCACTGGGATGATGGCCATCCAAACAGTAATGATGGACTTTTGTCTTCCATATCAGTCAAATGATCCATAGGAAGACTGGGGAACAGTACAAATTCTTATTTCATCCTCACTTATAGCTGCTATATCCCAGAATAAAATCAATCTTCATTTAGTCCAAAGGGAAAACGGACCTTTGTTTTAACTCAAAAGGGAGAAGTAACCTTTTAAATCTGTGATGATTCTTGTAAAATGTATGCAGATGTGTGCAACACGTGGTTTACAGATTGGCTTCTCCACTTTAATGGGACTGGTTTGCACATTGACCTCCACTTTAATGGGACTGGTTTGCAGATTGACCTCCACTTTAATGGGACTGGTTTGTAGATAGGCTTCACTTTAATGGGGCTGGTTTGCAGATTGACCTCCACTTTAACGGGGCTGGTTTGCAGATTGACCTCCACTTTAACGGGACTGGTTTGCAGACTGACCTCCACTTTAACGGGACTGGTTTGCAGACTGACCTGCACTTTAACGGGGCTGGTTTGCAGACTGACCTGCACTTTAACGGGGCTGGTTTGCAGACTGACCTCCACTTTAACGGGACTGGTTTGCAGACTGACCTGCACTTTAACGGGGCTGGTTTGCAG
>JAACJT020023391.1:0-23118 GCA_009936485.2 Gymnarchus niloticus | reverse complement strand
GACAGGGCGGCCCGGCGTGCTGTGGTCCATGGAGTCGCGAAGAGTCGGACACGACTGCGTGACTAAACAACAACAACTTCAAATTCATTAATTGACTAGTTGTTAAAGCAGAATGAAAAGGTTGGTGTTACGTTTACAGCTGTTTAATGAAGTCTTCAACTTGGGTATTTCAGTTGTTTGAATGCATTTTATAAGAACCTAACAATGAAAAGTTGTGCTCAGTTCTTTGGCTTAGCTACTTAGCCAGCTAACATAGATAGCTGAACTCTGGAAATCAACCTGCTTATCCAACTTAATATGCAAGGAGGACCATGAAGAACCGCATAGTCTAACCAGCTAATCAAGCAGGTCCTTGGACTTCATTAGCATAATGCTGACGACTCCCTGTGAATAGCAATTACAGATGGCCAGTACAGCGCTCTCCTAACCTCATTTACGGGCACGTGGAGGAGTGTCTGAGGGCCTGTGCCATGCAGCAGAGATCTATTCATATTTAACACTATCGTTAGCAATTCTAAGTTTAACCCTATGACATCACAACGACGTTAAGAATGGCTTTGATTGGCCGAGCAAACAGATTCATGTGACACAGCGTGTGAAGAACAAAAGGACTTCTGAGGGGTGATGGGTAATAGTAATAAAGAAATTATGAAGGGTAATCGAGAAGTCAAGCAATAGGTGGCGGAGGTCTTCATAACTGAGACCTGGAGCTATGGGGCAGTAGGTTCAGTATGTTTTAGGGCAGAGAGGAAACGATTTTGGTTTGGAACAGTTACAGGTTTTGCCACCTGACTTCACCGGTGTTTCTTCACAGAGACACTGAAGTCTTTGTCTCAGAGCTAGAACAGACTTCTCGTAAAGCAAATGAATGTTTCTTAGGGTGCACTGGTAGTCAGCGGCAGCAATGAAGACCACTGAATGAATCACATGTTTTTTTAAGCACTGGTGCCACAGAGCAGTTTTGCTTCATCAAAGGGGATTTTATTTATGTAAGATCTGGCACAAAGCATCCTAAATTGGGCCATTCCACCAATACTGCCAGATTTTCTGACTGGACACCATTTGAATTTGATGTGATATTAGTCCCATGGATCCAGGTGTGACATTGTTGTAGTAGTATACAAACAAGGAGATCTTACAAAGATCAGCATGAAGTGAACTGACCATGACACACCTTTTGCGTTTGTAATGACCTTATATCTCTCCCTATACTGTACAATGCTAGCATGGCCAAGGAGCTCGGGTAACCAGATGACCTTGGACTCCCAAAGGATTCTTTACTTCTCACTGAGTTTTTTGTTCCTTCTGCTCTGTTGAAAGCCATGAAATACCACAGGAAGTAGTGATATGTCTTCCCTTGGAGTAAAGTATGTGGATCTGTCCCCTTTAAGGATCAACACGAAGGGTGGCCAACGGGAGGCCCATGAGTCTTCTATATCATAACAGAGAAGAAAAGGACCGCCCCCAAGGCTTGCACAATCTCTCCCCCCCCCCCAGCTTGCATAATTTTCTCACCAGCTGCTGACGGCTGGTGTCTCTTGGCACTTCATATTTGTGGCTCTTCATGTCCAACCAGTTGACCGCCCCTGGTCTACACCCACAGTGCCTTTACATTGCAGTTGCGTGTTTAACGGATGATTGTAACCCATGGACCATTCACACAGCTGGATGGTTCGATAGAAAAATTGGGGTTAAGATTTTTCTCTCGGGCTACACAGCAGGAAGGCTCCTAGGAGATGAACTCAAATCACATCCTTAACAGGCATCCTGCTAGCTTGGCTAGATCTTCAGATTTAAACCCAGGCACACAAAGCACAATGGAACTGTGCCCATCTCATCTCATGCCCTGCTGCGAATTACAGAGACAACTTCTAGAATTTCAACTGGCAAACTTATTTGGATTTTAACTTGCTATTATGGAAGAGTTTAGTGCATTCTCCATTGCCTACAAAATAGCCCCAATCACAACTGGAACAATTTAATGTTCCAAGAACAAATAATGGGACCAACTCATTGTCTTTCACTGAACCCTCGACAGTCTTGTCACTGGCCAGCGAAGGGGAGCTCTTCACCTAATCAAATCCAGTTTCTTTGCACTCGTTGGTTTTCTGTGGTCCTTAAGTAAATGGCATGAGAAAATGCATGCATGTAAAAACAGAATGCATTGCCGTTGCACTGCATGAACTTGGCGCTGGGTAGACTACCACCACTTCTTCCATGATGCCTAATTTTGGGCTGCTAGAGTACCCGTAAGGAGTTTCCCACCGTTTTCTGTCAGCATAAAAAAAATCAAGACACAAAAGATCACTGGAACAAATGACTTTACTGACCTGTCTTTGATAAAATTAAATATCAAACTGGTGGTTAAACAGAGGCTCTTCAACTCTTTCCAAGAATCAGGCGACAAGGGGAATATTTTAAATAATTTGGATATGAACAAAAAAAAAAACAACATTACCTTTAACGCTCTCTATGAATGACGCTCAGTGTAAACACTAACTTAGCTACACCTGGAACTACCAGCCTAAAACAACAAAACAAAATCTTCATGTAGAGGTAAAACCTTAATACATCTAAAATGAGACTAAATTAAATCATATATACTGTACCTGAGAAACTGGGAAGGAACAGAACATTTTCTACTCCTCTATTGCTAAATAAGTCTGGTGACTTGCATGGAAAGGGTATTCCTAAAGTATAGTATGACTTGCATTAATACGATATTTCATGTTATCGAAGTTATAGGTTTAATAGGTGACTGCTTATTTCTATGTTATTAATTATAACATTATGCAATATGTATGTGAAGGTTTCACCCATCAGTCTTACCTGTTTCCACAGATAAAGAAACTGGAAAGAGGTAGGAGAATATGAGACAGATGGGGGGCCAACAAAGGAGGGAAAAAAAGATTCCACAAGCCAGAAACCAGAGTGTTACTACATTATAGCGCATTAGGAGAAAATAGCAATGTAAATAATATTATTAGTAAGAGCTGTGTGTAATTATTATATTGCCATGTGCAGTATTTAATCTGTCATGCACTTACGAGCTGCTAGGAGATACTTCTGAGCTCTTCTCAGCACTGAGAAGTTCATTGCAAATACGTGGCGTTACAACTTTGTCCTTTCAACAACAGCTGTTTTTAAACCCCTTTGATGACCTACACATGATTTGATGAGGGACTTCTAAAAGTTTCTTGTATTGTCATCATTATATTCTGGATAATTTATATTAATCCGCTCTGTAAACAAAGAAAGGGTCCCTTAGTACTGTTTATTTCATAAACTAATAAATCACTGCTAAGAGGGTCAAAACTTCAGCAACTCAACAGCTGCCCTAATGTAAACATTATACTCCTCGGACGGAGAGTGAGTTTGCGTACACTGAAGGCACAAAATGAATAAAGATTCATTCCTCAGCCTTGTGCACCACCTCACATCCCATCCGAGCAGGTCTGATCTGGGTGGGTACGTGTTCAAGAGCTGTCTCAAACATAATACATAATTGAACTTCATTCATCCCTGTGTGCAAATTTGATGGCTTTCACTTATGCCATCTTGCTCTTTGTGAGACACACAGACAAATAAAGGGAAGACACGTTTTCGGTGTCAGAGTGCAGGATTCCCTGGAGCTGTAGGAGGTCAGGGTCTAACTCGATTGTCACTCTGCCAGTCATAGTATCTGAACCAAAAATCTTCCAGATGCAGGCATGGAGCCCTAACTTGTCAAGCCATTCGGTCCTACCGTAAAAGAACAGAATTTTGAACTGTCAACAACTGTTCTATATTTTAGGCAAAGTGGTCACTATCAAAAGTCGCCGTTAGTCATCAGATTTAGCTGTTTATGGTTTTTCTTCACTACTGTGGCCATTCACATGAACCTGTGGTATGATTGACTGGAAGTTTTGAGACACGCACACAACATACTGAATAAAGGACATACAGTGAGATACACAGAGAACTGAATAGGATACACAGCTTTCCGCCATAACTTTCCCCTGCATCATTCGTCTTGATCTGCTGTCCCATTTGGGGGCCTTCATTGATGTGCTGGGGGCAACCCTTCACCTCTGTGCAGAGGTGATGGCTCTCTGATGGGGCAGTGAAGCCGTGACATCGGTGCAGCGGAAGAGAAGCCAGTAGGGGTCACTGGTGTGCCATGGGAAAGGAGCCATCTGCAGCACCCAGAAGGAAGCCAGCTCCACCCCAAACAGTGGCAGTACAGCACCAGCACCGTGCAGGCCGTGCACGAGGTGTGGCAGGGGGAGCAGCCAGGGTCTGACGACGGAGAAGTGGAGGGAGCCGAAGGTCCTTCCAGACCAACACCAGGATCTCTTTGCCGCTAGGGACGACGAGTGCCGACCCACCTCCCTCGTGCAGCACCACATCGACACGGGGGATCCCCCACCCATTCGTCTGCGACCATACCAGCTGGCCCTGGCAAAGAGGGAAGCAGCAGAGCAGCGGGTCCACGAGATGGCAGCAGAGGGAGTGGTTGAGCCTTCTGACAGTCCGTGGGCGGCGCCGGCAGTCCTCGTGAAGAAGTTCTGCATGGACTACCAGCGTCTGAATGCTGTGACCCGGAAGGACTCATACCCGCTGCCCCGGATTGACGACATGCTGGACTGTATCACGGGGTCAATGTGGTTCAGCTCTCTAGACATCCGGAGTGGCTACTGGCCCCAGATGCCCACCGCAAGACCGCTTTTACTATCGGTTAGGGGCTGTGGCACTTCCGGGTTCTTCCATTCGGGTTTTGTAATGCGCCAGCCCCCTTCGAGAGGTTAATGCAGCGCGTCCTGGCCCACGTCCCCCGTAGCCAGTGCGTTGTCATTGCCAGGACGGGCAACCCCTTAAGAGGGGGGTAGTGTGGTGGTATGAGCCGGGCTACATCCCAGCATGCACTGGGGTTGTTGTTTGTAGTTGTCTTACATGTTTAAATGTGTTGTAAATAGTGTTGTGTATTGTTGTGCTGTATTGTTATGAATGGTGAAGTGTAATAGAGCATTGTGTGTTTGTGTATCCACTGTGTATTTAATGTCACCGTGTATGTGTTTGGGGTTGTACAGTGTTCTGTTATTGGTGGTTAGTAAACGCTTGTTGTGTTGAATGCCTTGTACGCTGGGTGATTAAACCATGCATCGCAGCACCAATGCTGCAATACTTTATAAACTACAGATCACTGCACAATTAAGCTATCGAGAAAAACCATCCTTTCCTTAGCCTTCCATTACTCTGTCTTCCCGGCCATTTCATGTACAACTCCTGTTTCTCCACGAAGGCAGTTATGTCCAGTTGAAATTAACAAGGCATCTAAAGTGAGAGACCAAGTACAAATGAGCTAGAGTCAAACCCAGAGGCTCAGCTGCACAGCTGGGAATTAACGAGGCAGTAAACTGTGAAGCACATGGAGTCACGACACTTTACATGATGCTCACGCCTCAAAGTAAGGAGCCACTCACTCCGCCTCAGGTGTCCTCTGCCTAGCTAATCTGTACAGGTCCTTTAGAAGCAGATGTCACTCAATGCTGGTAGATAATCTTTTAGGGCTCTCAGGCTATGTCTGCGTAGCTTTTAACTCTTCTTAGTTTTAACCATTCAATTGACACATTGATTTAAGATTTCAGGTATTATTACTATGAACTGGAGCTCACAGTTGCCAGCTCTATTTCAGATCAATATTTACCGTAACTTCAGTGATTCTGCAGAAAGGCACGGATGCAAAAATCCTGCAAAACGGAGGGCAGTAACTACAAAGACCAAACGCGATTTCTGTATGTTTGTTGTCAAAAACTCATGTAGCATAACAACCACCACAGCGCTTGTGTCGTGGTCTCTGCTTGCTGTGTGTACAGGAAACCAATTCTACAAGTAGAAGAAACCAAAAATGTCCAGTTCCTAAGACTAATCTAGGGGAAGTGCATGGCTGATGTGGTTAAACTGACCACTGTATACGACATGGTACGACAACAAATGACAGTGGGGGTCCAGCAACACTGGGCTAATTGGTGTCATTAGTCTGTCATCTTCAGCAGGGGCACCCTCAAGTTAGACCCCATGCCAAAAGGACTGGCCCCTTGGACACAAGGGACCTCATTCTTCCTTTTTTCTGACATCTTTCCAAGACATAAATCTCTTTTAATCTCTTTTATCTGCATGTCTGTATTTTAAAGTGATCCAGAAGGTAATCAGACTACCATATGGTATCACTCCTTGATATTATCGGACTGCTTAACATGTTCCTCTGCTTATCAGGATGAGGTTTTTAACAAAAGCTCAGAGGCCCATCAAAACGTTCTCCTCCATCTGGTTTCTTATTTGATGTCATCTTAAGCCCGGTAGGCCTTGCTTTATAAATTTCTGCTCGGATGTCAGAAATTCTGTCATAACACTGACCGTTTGCAATATCCTTCCGGCCTCAGTCCTGAGTTCCTCTTGGTGAGCTCGCAGTTAGAAAAATCCATAATGAATTCTGCGACGCGTCGTCAAGAATCGAAATTAGTGCTTTTATGTAGCGTTCAAGAAGTACAGACTCGAGATTTACTTCATGTTTTAGACATTCTATCGCATCTGCATGGAAAAGATCTCTTATACAGACAAAAAGATGCAACATTTTATTTTTAGGGAGAATTTCTGTTCTGTCGTGTGGGACTGAAAAGCGAGCCCTATGTCAACCGCAGGAATGCAGCTGAAATGTGTATCCAATTATCTAAGAGCCACTCATCTATAGTTTCCTTTAGCTTGGCTATCGATTTTAAAGGTCTGGGCGACGCGTCTTCCTCATGCATCACCACGTTGTCATTTTAACGTAAACAAAATAACAAATGGATTTAATCTGTGAAATATAACACGACAAATCTATGGGCCTCATCAATATTGGCCTTGTCACGTGGGTGACTGTAATAGAAACGGACATCCTCGCCCTGAGACCGAGGAGGCTTGTGGGGTAAAACCAAAAATGCTGGACCCGCGTCAAGAATACAACGACTGCAGCTCTGTGAGGGCTTCGCATGGAAGCAGTGGTGAAGAGGATTGTAAAGACGTGGGACGTGTCAATGCAGGTCAGCCCACTTAAAAGCGACTCCTCAGCAGGATGCCAACAGACACGACAGCCTGCGTGTTTACCACAGTCACAGTCAGTCATGTCCTGACCCCACCTTTTGCCCAGGCCACTTGTACCGAACGTAACTAGCGGTCAGCTTACTGGACTTCAGCAAGTCTTTGGCTCCGCGGTGCTCCATAACTGACATGCGAGCCCTCAAGCAGAAGTGAAAGTTCCATGTGTATGGAATACCACCGTACTCCAGTAAGCTTCGGCACTGTAATGTAGGATAATGCGTTATTTGAATTAAATTAGTTCCAGTATTGAATGTATTTACACAGCCTTTAAATTTTGCCAACTGTCTGTATAGTATATTTGGCAAGTTATAAATACATTACCGTCGATGCCACATTTGTTCAGCATTAATCAAACAACAGGTTCACGTTTAACAGCTTTTCAAGTATTTCCTGGTATTATATATTAATACTGAGACTTATCGTAACCACAAAGGGGTATTTTCCAATTTGTTCAATGGCAATTTTAATATAAATCTTTGAACTTCAAACATTTCTGTAATACGCACCAAAATATCATCCATCCATCCATTTCTCGTCATCCTTTAACGCACCTCTGTTAATAGATGGTCAAAATGTGTCCTTGTTTCAGGAAACCATGTGACCAATGTTCATGCCCTGGGATAATAAAACACTGTACATCTGAATTTTTTAAAAAATAAAATCAGCAACATTTTACGTAGTTACTATTATTAGTATGTTTCTTAAACTTCTCATTTTTAAACCATTTTCTCTGCTGGAGACAAAGTATGTCCGACCACACAGGAATGTACTGCAGCATTGCTTGGCACTGTACAGGAACAAGCTTATCTCTGACATATTTACTCCATCTCTAACCAACCAAAGACTCCTCAGAGCGTCCGCCAGAGTAACCCGAGTGTGAATTTGCACATTCAGATCTTTGGTTTTCATAACCTTTCTCCAGCCCGTGGGGTTTCACCCAAGACTTTCTGAATCGCATGTCATCTCAAGGCTTCTAAAGAAAACCTGACACCAAGGCCTCCCTTATCTATAATTTATACAGCCACTGGCCATCACAAAGTTCAAACACCGGCTTCATTTTCACCCCATGCCCTGCTGGACACATGGACTAGCCGTTGTGGAGGGTTATTTATGGTCTAGGCCAAAGCAGGCAAAGTTTGGGAAGAAGCCTACCATATAGAGGGGCTTTCAGGAAATGGCACTCCATAGAACAGAGGTACTTCATTCATGTTCCATCTTGCTCACCATGACAAACAGTCAGACTCGCATATTACACTTCTAACCATGCATTACGAACATTCCTGTTAAGTGCCTTGAGGCAACTTTGCTGTGAAATGCATGAAATATAAAAATAAAACGCATTCAACTAGCAAAGAAGAGTCATCTTGGAGTCAGAGATCAGGGTTAGCCAGCATTCAGCAGCCCAGGAGCAGTAGGGCTTGAGGGTCTCTCTTAAGAGCCCAGTGGTGATATCATGTGGTGATCTGCTAGCCTAAACCTCCAACTGTCCAGACTAGGGCTGAGTTACGCACCACTCACATGCCAAGTATCTCGCTTGCTTCCTATAGCAACCTCACCTTTCAAATGGTATTAGTTTTATTATATTCCATGTTAGGTTTTTAGTGTAGTATCGTTTTGTTACTAATATAAAATGGCAAAACATCTCAGGATCCCTCTATGACACAGGTCATCATCGTCACCTTCTGACCATTTCTCCTGCTGAGGGTGGTGGCGGCATGCTGAGCAGGTCAGACCCGACATCTTTTTCTACAACCATGGCTCTGTCTCACTCTGGGGGATCTCCAGAAGTTCCTAATCCCTTCAACATGTCCTGGGTCTTCCCCAGAACTTCTTCTAGTGGGACGTACCTGGAATTCCCTTGAGAGCCATCCAGGTGGCATCATCGGATACCTGAACCAGCTCAACTGGCTCATTTGGATCTGAAGGATCAGAACTCTATTTCAAGGTCTCTACGGATTAGTGACAATGGTTTTCTCACTAATTCCTAGGTCTGCCACGTTCTTCTTGATTCCAAGCTTAAGTATGTTGAGATGCCTGCAAAAGCCCAGAGAAACCAAGCCCATGCATATCCACAGACACGTCCTGTCTTCTCAAATGACATGCTGTAGCACAGACTCACCGAGAACAGCGGTCTTCTGTAAATCCTCTTTGTAGAAATGTTATGAATTAGACAAATTACGTTAAAGTGATACGACAACAAACGAAAGTGAACATACTGATTTTAAAAGCCGCCCTGCCGAGCAAACTCGTGGTCGTCATGCCAACACACCAAACAGTTTTGTGTATCCCACCCACATTTTAAGGAAGCCTCACATATGACGGATGGTTTCAGAAGTCTGGCTATCCATAAACACGTGCAAATTACATAAATAACTGTTCCAGACCTTCTGGAAAGTTCCAGTTATGGCTTCCATGTGGGGCCAGAGGCCTTCTTCTAAAGTGGGATGACTTTCTCTGCCCTGGTTCACGAGACACGCTATGACTGTGCACCTGTCACTTCCTTTTAACAATTTAGCAGATTTAGTCAGGCACTTGGTCAATATGATGAAGTCACACAAACTGACCTGGATGACACTCAATCACCACTAATTCAGTTAAAAACCTTTCACTTGATTGCTGTCACTTTTAATCCCTCCCACAGCTACTGTAAACGGTCACTGCTCTGTCTGTTTTATTTATACTCGTAGAACATTATAAGCAAATTAAAAAGTATGAATCTTTAACTAATGCTTTGTCAGTTCATCCTTCGTATCATGTAGCCAGAACAGGGTTGGGGTATTTCAATCCTATTTTAGTATCCAGTATGATTAACTCAAGGTGCATGCTGATTCAGTGGGTGGCACGTGGCCGGCTTAGGGACCCCTTCACAGCACCACCGCGTAAATCTGCTGTTTGTGTGTTTCTACCAGCTACTGGGCTTTCTTCATGGTCTGATATCCCATCCAGTGTGTCCCACCCTCATACCTTGTGATTCTGGGGATAGACTCCAGGGTCACGATGAGCCTGCGGCTACCAAACAGTTAGAGAAAACAGATGATTAACCGATGCCATTTTAGCGTGCCGGTACGTCCTGACTGTTGGCTGTGCTGCGCTGTAAGTGATAAAACCATTACTAGCGTGATTTTAACAAGAAGCGTGGAATTTCAAATTTGCAGAGGCTGTCTTTATATTACAGAATGCAGCGTTCATGTGAGAAAAGGAAAAAAAAGCATTTTAGTTGCTTCGTGTTAGATGTTGATACTTAATTAGAATATCACTGAAAAGCATGTAAAATATCATACTGCAGGCTGCCATTATAAAAGGACAGAGGCTCTCCATTACTCAACACACAGTCAAAAGAGAGAATTTCACGTGTAAACACAGCTCTCTTTGTATGCGCTAATCCCTTATCTTCTGCCGTGTGAGGGGGGTTAAATGAAGAGGGTGAACTTCAAGTGATCAATAATACCAGTTTTGTGCAAATTCTACACAGACACACTGACCTTATGCTCATACCGGAATCACACAGAGACACGGTGTACCAGAGCTGCCGTCCGGCTCATATAGGAATCACACAGAGACACGGTGTACCAGAGCTGCCGTCCGGCTCATACAGGAATCACACAGAGACACGGTGACCAGAGCTGCCGTCCTGCTCATACCGAGAATCACAGACTCCACACACACACAGAGCGGAGGCAGGATTTGAACCCCCACCTCTGGAGATGTGAGGAGCAGTCACTCTTTCAAAGGAGTCATTCTCGGCCTTCAAGAAGATCCATCTGTCTTCTAACAGTCAGATGTAAATGTAACACAAAGAGCCACATTAGCAGATCTGGCGTTTCGAGGTTCAGACACAGTACAGTTCAAAGTCTGTTGTTTCCGTATCAGGTACTGTGTTTAGTTTAGTGGTGACGAGGCACATGCTTTTTCTTTCTTTGACTCAGTCTGCTCAGATATTTAAATTCCAATGAGAAATTACGTATTGGGACAGCAAGCAGTCTCTTAACCAGAAGTTTCCTGGGGAGTGAATTTACTGGCGCCCTCCGGGGGAAAACCTTATCCAATTTGCTGAAGAAAACTTTAGTCATTGTATAAATGTCGCTGATTAATATCTAAAATTAATAAAAGTGAGGCAGGGCCATGGGGGAACTCATAGCCTGCCTGTTCGATGCGTTTCATAAACCAGAGCTTTAAACCTTTGTCCTCCATTTAATACCTGTTGCTCAATAAGCAAATGAAGGTGGAGGGTGTGGATGCCAGAGCGCAGGGCGAGGCAGTCTTCATGTACGAGAAGTCGGCCAACTAATTAACCAGAAGTCACTCGCTCACAGTATAAAGCAGTCTTCCGCTCAGGCCTTGAATTCATATGTGTTTTCCACAGTGATAAAGCCAAAATGCTGCTTTTAGAAGCCGCTCGGCATCCCAAAATCAAAACCAGCATTCGAAAGTTATCAGTTTTGATGAAAAGGAATGCAAGACCAACATCTCAAAGATACAGGTGTACCTACAGCCAGCTGTAATATTTACTCTTATTTGACTGAGGTTTGAGGGGTCTCATGCTGAGCTTTCAGAAAAGCAGGCAGAGGGAGATACAGTACATCCCTATCAAGTTAATAAAATATCTGATATCATCAATATTTATTCACACAGCTTTTCTATGCATATATTTTTCATGTTTAGTTCCAATATGACTGAACTATGTTTCCTTTATGTAGATCAATAAATTAGTATTAACATTAAATTAGCTCAGAATAATGTACACCAACACCAAATATTGGCATATGTAAATTCAATCATCCACCCCGCTACTGCGTACTCTGACTGATGCTGTGGGGGCCTGGAGCATGGAAATATGGGGGCACAAGGCTGGGGTACGCCCTAGATGGGATGCCAGTCCATCACAGGGCACGAGGCTGGGGTACACCCTGGATGGGATGCCAGTCCATCACTGGGCACGAGGCTGGGGTAGACCCTGGATGGGATGCCAGTCCATCACTGGGCACGAGGCTGGGGCACACCCTGGATGGGGTGCCAGTCCATCACAGGGCACGAGGCTGGGGCACACCCTGGATGGGATGCCAGTCCATCACTGGGCACGAGGCTGGGGCACACCCTGGATGGGATGACACTGCACATTAAGACACAGACGCATACATACACCATTAACAAGAGATGCAAATTAATGTAACTGCATGTCTTTGGATGGTCGAAGGAAATATACGAAACTCCACACACACACACACCACAGATGCAGGATTCAAACCCCCGTGTCAGCCCCTTTAAATTCACTCAGTCGTGAAAAATTTCTATCAGTATGCTGCCACCTTATGGCCGAAAATTAGTACCGCAGTATGTTTGACGAATCGTTTCAGTGCTTACAGCTAGATCACAACATAAGAAGCTTGAATAATCAAAGGCGTGTTGTGTGAGATGAAGGCATGTGCTGTGAGCGGCCTGAGACATATAATTTGGTGATTTTACACAGTGGGGGAATACAGCTTTAACATCCACACTTTACACTTTCAGTGTTGCTCATAATGTTAACTTGTTAACTCGGGCTGAGTGTCTATAGCTTGAAAGAACAACAAATATAAGCCAAACGGGGGGTACGCCACACCTCTGTAAGTCTGGAGATGAACCTTAGCTTGGTACCAGACCTTATTGATTCAATGGGCTGTTTATGGCAAAAGTACCACACTGGGCTGTGAAGTTGTTTACATACTCGTAGGTAATGTACTCTGTAAATAGAAGAGTCTGGAAAATGCTCTTATGGCAGAAGTATGTGGGTTATGAAGCCAGATAACCACTTTCACACTTAGCAAACTGGCTAATTCAAAATCAACAACGATAAATATCTTAAGATGTGAGCATTCCTGCAACCATTTCATTAAATCCCAGAGGCTTGGCCCACGGTATGTGGAGTGTGCCTTTGTGTTTCTAACAAGCAAATGCACAAATATACTTAATAGCTTACGTCATCCCAAACAACTTGAGTGATATGTTATTTTCCAGCGAAAACCCCTATCATCTGGAATTAAATCAGAAGGCTGTCTATAATTTAAATTCTCTGGATTATGAAGCATTGTATTTATCATAAGCATCCATACTTCATTTTATTTGACACCCCCCTTTAATTATGTGCTGCTCAGACTACAAAAGCATCACCTTAAAACACTGAACATCCTGTCATTTTCATAACTCGGAATCCACTGAGAACAATCGCAATGATACAGACTTAAGTTTCGTCAGTCTGTAGTGGGCCTCCTGTAAATCATTTGCAAAGAAACCATGCAATTAACTATGAGGACAAACAAGGAATCAGCAGGCTTTCATGAATCCCACTGACAGGAATCCTGTCCTTTAAGTGGTAGGATTGATGAAATTGTGTTGTTCCCAGGACTTTCAAGGCTCATTTGTAGTTATGGTAGTAAATATTGATGTATCACTCCAGCATGAGGGGCCATATGGGGCAAAATACTAACTTAAACTGGCATGCAAACTACTGAAACACTCGCACACATTATACTCAAAACCTCTCACATACCCTAATAAAGACCTCTCACATGGAGCAGAATCCGTGCCACCTTGAAATCCAAACACGCAATCGACACAACGTCTTGTTTTGCAGTGCACAGCACGCAGAAACCGTGCCACATGGAAATGCAGTACACAAGAGACATTGCTTTTTCGTGAGTGACGTGAAGAGAACATGACACAATGAAAAGCAAAACTATCATTTCATTGATTTTCATCTTGTTCAACTACCATCCAGAAAAACAAATAGAAGGGATTACATTGCACACAATTTAACGATGAAACTGTGCCACATCACACCAAAATGCAATGACCGTCTTTGCTCTGCTGCATCGGCTCATTTTCATTTTCGAAAAAAAAATCGTGGCACCTGGAAATGTAATCACTGTCCAATCACAGCTCTCTAGCAAGCGGGGGGCGTGGTCGCAAAAAACGGACTGAGACAATCACTCAAGATCTAATCGATGAGGCGACAGCCACTACACTGCCTAGCTGTGCCCCTGTTAATAGGCTACTACCTCACTTCAGAATGTCTTTTAGAGCAATATTTCATAGGCCACACAAACAGAAAGGGACCGATGACCCAACAACAATAGCCAACCTCACTGATGCTGCTATGGCTGAATGGCAGGAAATCCCACCAACGATATTCAAACATCTAGAGTAAAGCCTTTCCCAAAGGGTGGAGGCAAAGGAGGATCAACTTCTTATTTATACCCTTGGTTTGGAATGAGGTATCGCACAGGCAGGTGTCCCAATACTTTTGTCCATATAGGGTATTTTGCATTCACTACTGAAATAGGCTTATAAATACTACTGAAATATTATACACTCGTATTTAGTGCTGAAACATTCTCATAGACCTGCATTATCAAACTACGCACTCCTGAAATCTAACCTCACATGTGCACTAATAAAATCTTTCCTCACTCGCACACTAATTCATTTCTATTCATTTCTTCTGTCAGATACACGCAGTGTTTATGTGTGACAGTCCCATCTATCAGAGATTTGACACAATGTCATTGCATGAGCATCATCTGATTACTTTTCGGTTTAGTATCATATAAAAATAACCTAACCGCACATATTCGGACTCCAGGAAGAAATCTTCAGAACATGTAGATGTCACATAATAGAGTAGTGACAGGATCTCCAACCCTGGAAGTAAGAGATCTTGCTGGTCACTGCCCCAGCACACCACACCTGCAGTCATAATAATTATAACAACAACAACAACAATAATAATAATATTAATAATAATAATACTGATGTGGTATTCCGACTCTGTTCCTCCCCCAGAGAGGGCAGACATGCAGGGAATGTACTGTAGGGCTGGCTTGCTGCCACAATGTGTTTAATAAGAGGATGGCATAAACGAGAGTCAACTCTGTCACTGTCCATTGCCCTTATAAGGTCAACAGCCAAATCACTGGAGAAATCTTAGTATTCTTACATTTTGTCATTTTTAAAACCCAGAATTTTTTACTAGTCAGCCTATCAAAGAGAGGTTAGTGTTTAATGTGACCAGTATTGGGCCAAGGGGGGCCTGGAGCCTATCCCTGGCTACACAGGGCAGAGGGCAAGGGACACGCTGAATAAGACAGCAGGGCTTTCCAAGACAGAATTCTAAATAGAAAGGGTCATGGTTAGAGAGCAGAATATGGCCAATCTGGCATGAATTAACCATATACTCAGAATGCGAAGGTATAAAAGGAAAATCAAGTCTGAGCATAAATTATACAATCTAGAATAAAATGTGTAATTCCTGGTTGTTGCATTAATTCACCAAATGTCTATCAGACCAGTATCCCCACACAAACTTTTCAGAATATGGGAAGAATTCACTTTTGAAAGTGGAGTTTGTGAGGATGTATCTGTATTACTGTCAACAAGACGATTTAAACCATCAGATGAAAAACACCAAAATCTTGACAGTGCTGCTACAATAATAAAACCACCTTGAATCAAACTAGAGCGAAATCTCATTTAGGGCATAAACGTTTATGTTTATAACATGTGGTCCAAAAATAAACCCCACAATCTAATAAAACCACTTTCATTAAATGTTTGATAGAATACAAACCAAGGCCACTTCAGAATAGTCCTGTGCTTTGTTCTTAGCCATTTTCTTGGGTGCTTTTAGCTGAGTGTTTTGAGTCATTGTCCTGTTGGAGGATCCATGACCTGCAAATGAGACAGAGCTTTCTGACACTGGGCAGTACATTTTGCTCCAGAAAGTCTTGATATTCTTGAGATTTCACAGTTCCCTGCAGACTCAAGGTACCCCCTGCCCCACGCAGCAAAGTAGCCCCAAAACATAACCCAGCCTCATCCATGTTTCACAGTAGGTATGGTGTTCTTTTCTTTGAAAGCTTCATTTTTTCATCTGTGGACATAGAACTGATGTGACTTGCCAAAAACCTCCAATATTGTCTCATCTGCCTGAAGGACATTCTCCCAGAAGGACTGTGGCTTGTCAATATGCATTTTAGCAAATTCTAGCCTGGCTTTTTTATGTTTTTCTTTCAACAGTGGAGTTTTTCATTGAGCCCACTGTCACTCAAAAACTAACAGATGGTGTCATCAGACACTGATGGACCTTTACCTTGGAGTAAGTTCTCCAGGGCTTTTTGTCTACCATTCTCACTATCCTTCTGCTCATTCTGGGGTCGATTTTCCTCTTGCGGCTGCATCCAGCGAGGTTGACACACGAGAGCACCAAACAGCAGAATGACTACTTTTCTCTATTTAAACAGGCTGAATGACTGATTGCACAATTGAAGACATCTATGATACTAATGAAAGAATACGGCTAGTTTGAAAAATCATTATGATCCAATTATTTATGATCTTTTGTAGGGGTACCAACAAATCTGTCCAGGCCATTTTAGAACATCTTTGTAGAATAAGCAATACTTTATCTCTTTTCATGATTGCTTTGTTTTACTCGATGACATATGAAAGGCATGCAGGTATACATGGGACAATTTCTTTTCATTTAATCACTTTTCTGGATGCATAAAGCACTGTCTCAATGAGCTTTAAGGGTATCAACAAATTTGTCTACGCTTGTACCTGTGTTTATACCCTTATGAGTTTTATTATAATTCTATAAGCTAATTTTTAAAATTCGTTTTTTTCTTTCCTCCTACCTCAGCTGTAGATCATCAGGCCATGCATCCTGGACATCAATGTCTACTCTGCGGACATCTCAGAACCCACGTGACCTCTCACAGCTTTCATAAAGGGGGGCGCTATAGAGGTCTGAGGACTCTCCTACAGCTCCTTGACACACTCAATTCAGGTAGGCTGACTGAGGCCTCTTCCTTCGCTGTCCTGTCTCCTCCCTGTAGGGTGGCACCCTGCCCGTCCCTCAGCCACTGGATGGACCTTTCAGCTGCATTCCATCGCCTGCTTGCCATTCAAGGATAACAGATGAGAACCTGTTTCTCGTTCCTTCTGGGGAACCTTACCAATACTCTATTTTTAGATGGAAGTGTTCAAAAAACTCTGTCTCTTCAACCTACTGTGCCTTAACTTGCTGTGAATGTTCGCATTGCATTTTTAAAAACTGCTGTTTCAGAAGTTGATTTGAAATTCTGATGAGTTCTGATGAACTCTCATCGCCCAAAGTTCACCCTAACATGAGTTGGATAACTTGAAACCATTACTAGTTTTCTTTGCAGTGGTTTAATATTTTTATGATTTCCTTCAGGGCAGAACTCGATTCCTCTGTTTGAACATGGATGATGGTAAATAAACAAGTGGAAAAACTATTCGTGGCAAGTTTTTCTTTTTTTTGCTTTGGAGCTATTGATGGTCGATTTCGGTAAAATAATACTCACCTCACTATAAACATAGCTACTCAAACATATGCATGTATGTGACTGCAAGGGTGTCATCTTTCTTTCATGCTGCTTATGGAACCTTCCTGATGCCAGAGGTTGCCTAATTAGATTACGTGAGAAGCTTTCCTGGGATAAGCATTCAGGGAGAGTGTCTCTCCTATGCGGCAAACACGGGCAGGAATGCGCAATGAAGGTCAGTTCTGAGTGGAGAGTTTTGGTAGAAGCTTAAGGTTCGACACGAGTTATTCAGTGCAGTGTCCGCGTTTGTGTGTTTGAAGCTTGGGAAGCTTGAAGAAAGGTGAGCTCAAAAAAGGCAAATTAATGGGCAGTTGAACCTTTGGCATCTTCTGTTATTAATCAGGAAGATTAGATTCACTGCACAAGCCTAGCCTTACATGTGTTTACCTGATGGAAGAGCCAGGAACAGTTTACAATTACCTGAAATGAGTATCTTTTTTTGGACAACTATATCAAATAATTCAAAACCAGGTAAATGTACTTGTCATTATCTCATTAGAGATGATAAAATCTGAATCCTTAGCCTCGCTCGTGTTTCTTTGAACATGTATGATGCTGACTGATTACCGTTTTTCTTTTTTTGTCCTTCAGGAGTAACATGATTTACTGTACCAGTCACGCAAACTAGTTATATAATGTGTAATAATAGTTCAGTAAACCCATTTGGTGATTGATGTGGGGCTCAGTAATCCTCCTTGACCCTTGCTGTCTTTCATGTTACTGTGTTATGACACTTTGTGACCTTAGCTCTATGAATGGCCATTTTGGGGGTCGGTAGGTCTAACTTGGTCCATGTATTGTGTAGACCAAGGATGTATTCACAGTCATTCACCCATTCACTCTCGCTATACCCTATATAGGAAAATCCATGAAGTTCACTACATAGAGAGTTAGTCAGTGACACAAGACCATAGTTTCCGACACTACAAAGGCCCGCTATGTTGGTATCCTAGCAACTTGGCATTTGTAAGTAGCAAAATACAGTGACGAAATCAATGGAATAAAGGAGATGAGTGAACATGGATGTGTAATCCTGTAATTTTCTTTTAAAAATTAGTATAAATCAATTAAAATTGACCTGCCAGCTTTCAGTCTTTGCAGGGATTGCTAGTATCAAGTTAATTTTTAAAAAAAAATATAGTTAGACTTGACACAAAGTTACCCGCTTGCAGGATCATTGTACTACGATGGGTTGACGGCACCCATAACATTCGCATTGCTGTTTGGTATACAGGAGCATGTCAATGTACGTTATCTGTACACTGTCATTTGCAGTGCCTTGTGTTTCCTGCTTTGAGTTGGATTAAACGAAGCAGTTTTGTTTTTGTCTAGGTTTTCAGATAGATAGATAGATAGATAGATAGATAGATAGATAGTTTTTTTATGATCACACAGGGAAAGGTTTTGGTAGAACTGTCTGTGAGTGAAAAATATTTGCTGAATAATAATTATTTGACTAAACAACTTAGAAAGGGATTCCACTGGTAGCTCTGTTGTTGAACACCTACAGGGTTTGGGTTTAAATCCCACCTTTGCCCTGTGTGTTTGACGTTTTCATGCTCTCCCTTTGTTGCTCAGATTTTATCCCAGGTACTCTGGTTTCCTCCTTTAGTCCAAAGGCATGGAGTTAAGCCAGCTGGTGTCTCTGCATTGCCATTAACATGAGAGACTTTACATGTATGTGCTCTGCATTGGTCTGGCATCCTGTTCAAAGATTACCCTAGCCTTGTGTCCTCCACTCCCTGGGATAGGCTCCAGGCCCCCCTCCAACCCTGACTAGGATAAGCCATTGGAAGATGGATGGATGGATATTTTTAGAATGATCTAACACTTCAGTGTTACCGTGTATGACAGTTTTATTTAGTCATTTTTCTTAGTATACCAACTAACGCAATTTTTTGCTGTTTTCCTATCTCTTGTTTAACTGCAAGCTGTCATAAAATCTAGTTTCTCTGAGGTGTCCTTATTAATTACTATGGTGACCTTGTGATTCCACAGAAACCATGTGAAGAAAGAACACAAACCAGGGGGTGACCACCCAAAGACAAGACTCTTAATGTTATGGTACTGAACTGGCAGAGGTGCAAAGAAAAATAATGAAAATCGCTGTAGAGATTTTATGATATCCCTTACCCACTGAATCAATGTAGGTCCTTTGCGGTTTATGGTATCTCCCCACACTCCTCCACTGAGTTTTCTATAATATAAAAATGAAATTATCAACTGAACAGGCATCGAGCTTTCAGAATCAGAACTCATGCAGTAATGTCAGAATTTAGCTAAATCGTAGCTTTTTTCAGCTAGCGTGTTTCTGTCTGTATGACAAGCAGGTTCCCACGCTGTTTCTCAAATAAGTCCTGATATATTTTTTTTTCCTTTAAATGGGTAGCGTTTCATGTTGAATCCTTGCCAGTGACCTGGAGTTCCTCACTTCTATTTTTAGAGCAAGCCGTGCTACCAGCTGGCAGTAGTAGCCGTTGATCTTGTTCAGATCCTGGTAGCTTGTGGCCTTTTGGTGTTTACACTGTGTGAGAGAACGACTGCTCTTATGGACATCCATGAGTGCGTGTAGGAGCTTTAGCTTCTGCTGTTGTTTCAGTACTACCAGAAAAGGCAGGCATGTTCACTCCGTACTCTCTGTTTCCCACTGTCTCCCAGATCTTCCCATGCTGAATCCCTTGGGCTGTGGAGAGCAGTGGCAACATAGAAGAATAAGCATGAGATTCTTGGGAGGAAATGGCTTTTAATTTACTCAAATTATACTGCGAAGTGCTGGACATGGCACAACCGTGAAGGATCCGAGTAGTTCATGGACAGCATTTTACCCAGCTGAGGCTTTTTTGGATTTTGTTTCCGGTGCCCTCCCGTGTCAAGACCGGCGGTAGTAAACGGCAAAGAAGCATGGCTGGTAACTCTCACAGCAGGGGAAAGAGGTCCCCTGGCCAGGCCTACCTGCATGGAGAGTTTGGCTGTTCGCTGCAGGAACTGCGAGACCTCATGGAGTTGCGAACGGGTGAAGGGCTGCAAAGGATACAGGAATCATACGGAGATGTGCAGGGACTCTGCTCCAAACTGAAATCATCGCCTGTTGAAGGTAAATACTCCCGTACTTCTTAATTGTTCTTGAGTCACAACTGAATTATTATTGTAATTTGATTGTGAGAACTTTTTGGGAGCCGTAGCTCCCTTTTCTGAAATGAACGTGCTTATTATGGGATACCGTCTACTTTGTGTTGTACTGGCTTTTATAGAGAGGATAGGTATTTATAGCAAAGCTTAAACAGGGCTACCTAAGTAGCTGTCTCTTACCTCTGTGTTGGCTATGAACAGCTTAATTTATGTCTTTAATGCTACATCTTGAATTAAAGTTTCCACCTCATCTGCAGTAGTCAAGAGCTGATTCTTACAGTGGGGTGTTCAGTTTTATTTTTGCACCCCGCATCCGTGTTTCACCTTTTGGGTCTGATTAACAGCTCTAGTGGACTCCACTGATACTTTTGTTAAATCCCATAAATTGTTCACCTTAGTAATGTCTGGAGTTATCATGTGTACCCATTGTGTTTCCTCATTTTTTGCCAGTTGCCCTCATTGCCCTCATGTGTTCCACCTGCGTCTTTGTCGTTGTCTTAGCCATGTGTTTTGATAGCGTCATTCCTAGTCTTCTTCTGTGCCTTGTTAATTAGTTAGCACCCTAATCCCTGTGCTCTTGTTTTCCTTTGAGTCTATTTCCTTATTTACACTTCGTGTTCTTACTGTAAGTAGAGCCCGATGGTTGTGTTCTTTCAACTGATGATTAAAACCCCCTGGCACTCGCACCTGCACCCTCGTCTCCCTTGTCTCCTGGCCCTGTACTCCATATGTATCCGGTGACGACCGTGACTGTATCATAGGTGTTATAGCAGTGGTTTCAAAGTACCAGCCCATGGGCCAGATCCGGCCTGTCAGGTGGTGTAATCCAGCCCATCACATGATTATAATTCAGTGTTAAGTCCGGCCTGCAAATGAATTTATTGGCTCGTTTTGTTGGGGGACGAGACGGGCACCCCGTGTCCCCGGCTGCATTTGCTCAAATGCCCTGCTTAGTTGAAGACCTCCTGACAAGTGGCCCCCAGGTTACAGTTTGTCGCCCCTGAATTATATGCTAACATAACTGCAGCCCTCTGTTACAAAATGCTCGTCATTGCTTTATCAAGAAAAAAAAAATGCTTTTTCTGAAGTATCTCTTACACTCAAGCACTACACCTAAGTAACACTCAAGTCATATGACCCAACCAGTAGTTTATGAATAATATAATTCATTGCTATTATAACAAAACATTTAAAATTTATTTTGGCCTTAGTCAAAAAAATGCTCACAATACTAACATTATCTTGTCGCCATGCTTCGATTATGAATCTGTTCGCAAAGCCCATGTATGCACAGTGAGTACTGTAACTTACTGGACTTGCTACAGGGTGGTAACCTTGACATTTTTTAAAATAATATACAGTACATGCAATCTCCACCAACAAGCCAGTGATACAATTCGCTGGCTGGGAATTTCAAAGTGCTTAAGCTTTATTTTGGATGCCCATGATAAGATCGAGATAACTGGCAGGCCATTCTCAGACCCTGGTCACCTGTCAGAGTAAAAGGTATTTCACATTTTTCTAGCTTTATACTGGACGGCAGATAGCCGTCATTTAATCCAGCAGTGTACCTGTGAAGTTGGGACACCTGCCTATTAAAGACTAAGCTGTCACATACCATATGAAGACTTCTGTTTTATGATTACTTACATGACTTTCCTAACCATGTAATGGAAACGTCATACCTGTGTGGGCAGAATGAGGGTAAATGTCTCTCTTTAAGCAATGGAGTGTATTTGTCATGCCTACAACCAGCCAGACACTGGTGAACGTTAGCATTCAATGCATCACATTCTCACATATTACAGAAATATTAAATATTACCATTTTCATGCTTCAGCTTTCACTCCAAATGAAAACTTCTAAAGCACTTGAGAAAATTATTTTATTATTTTTATTTATCCATGTGCACTTATCCAGTACACGGTTGCGGTGGGCGCCTGGGGGTCTGACCCAGGAAGTAGAGCTCATAAGGAAAGGAAACCTGTTTTTTATATGTGTGCCTGTAAAGGTTGGGAAAATTTAATTAGCAACAACACAGTGATTCTTCAGTGATTTTCCTTTCCTTCGGTTACCCTGTTCCTCCATAGCGCTACTATGGGGGCAGACTATCCTTGTTACTTTTTTTAGTCTCTGTGTTAAACTATTTTGTCTTACTCTGTCTTAGTCTATATGGTATACTGTTTAAGCACCCTGGTTACACTGTATGGAAACTGTATGTGTATTTTAGTACCCTGGTTAGCCTGTATACAAAACTATTTTAGCACGCTGGTTAGCCTGTATAAAATACTATTTAGGGCACCCTGGTTAGCCTGTATACAATACTACTTTAGCTCTCTGGTTAGCCTGTATACAATACTATTTTACCACCTTGGTTAGTCTGTATACAATACTGTTTTAGCACCCTAGTTAGTCTGTATACAATACTGTTTAGGGCACCCTGGTTAGTCTGTATGCTACACTATTTTGGTACCCTGCATGCTAT
>JAACJT020023390.1:0-20967 GCA_009936485.2 Gymnarchus niloticus | reverse complement strand
GTGTCAATAGCAGCACTGAGTTAGATAGATAGATAGATAGATAGATAGATAGATAGATAGATAGATAGATAGATAGAAAAGGCATCAATAATAATAAAAACTAATTTACATAAATTAAAAGAGAAAGAGCAGTAAGATATTGGACCACCAGCAATAGCAACTGGATTCATTGATCTCTTGAGAGTATATTTATTAATGTAATAACAGTCCAAGGGGTGGTTTAGGTCACTTCTCAACCATTGGACAAGGAGGTAATGGAGACCACTGCTTTTGGAAAAAAATCTGTTTGTGTGGGAACAAATCACACTATGCCACCTAACGGACAGTAGCAAATCAAACAAAGAATGTTCAGGATGAGTTGTATTTCTGATGCTGCTGGCTTGGCTGATGTAAACACTATCTAGATATGAAAGATTAATCCCAGTGATCTGCTGAGCCACCTTCACCACACGATACAGGCCTTTCCTCTTGGTGGCTATGCAGCTAGCACGCCACACAATCACACAGAGGGAAAGGGTGCTCTCGATGGTATGACAGTAGAAGTTCACCGGGACCTATTGAGGGAGTTGGGTTGGTTTCATGTTCCTCAGGAAATGAAGTCTTTGTTGGCCTTTTTTCACCAGGTAAGAGGTGTTACGAGACCATGTCAGTTGCTTTGTTGTGCAGACTCCAAGGAACTTTATACTCTACACATATTTCACTACTTCCCCATAGATGTGGAGGAAAGGTAGTCTGTCTTCTCAGTTCTTATGAAATCTACAGTGATCTTGGTGGTGTTCAGGGCTGGGTTATTATAATTAAACCACTCAGCCGGATCTTTCACCTAATGCCTGTAGGCCAATTCCTCCCTGTTTGAAATCAGTCCAACTATTCCGTTTAGCAAATTAAATTAGGGTTATTTAGAGGAGCTGTACGCCTCTCCAATGGCTGAACTTGCTTAGATCTCCTTTTTTTGCTATCTTAACTATGAAACCCATTTTATAATTGTGGTGTCCCTTCTATTCCATGCAAGCTTGCTGTATTAGGGGTAACATGATTCCAGCAGTGATTTCAGGGTCGGCTTGTAAAGCATCTGGTGGAATGGAGTTAGGTCTTGGGGCTTTAGTGTTTTGGGTTTTTTTGATTGCATGTATGGTTTCTCTTTTGGTTATGAGGCTTAGGTTGATATCTAAGTCTTCTCCTGTCTGAGTGATCGGTGGGTTGAGTACATATGTTCCTTTAAGTAGCTCTCTAAAGTGTTCTTTCCAATGTTTCAATTGCTCTGTCATTTTACATGTAATAGAGTCATCTTTTCTTTTACCCATCCTGTTAGTGTTGGTTTTCTTTCCTGAAAGCAGTGTTGTATAACTTTTTCATATTTCTGTTCTCTGAGGCATCATCTGTCCCCACTGCCAGCATATTTATTTGTTCCCTCTTGTCTTACCAAGCACTTCTTTTAATTTCACTGTTTTTCTGTTTGTGTTCTTGTCTTTGTTGCTTCTGCAGTCTGAGTTTTGCTTGGCTGCGTTTTTGTTTAATTTCACTGTATTCCTCAATTTTTTTCTGTTGGATGATTTGAGAGAAAGTTCTTCAATTCTGGTTTTGCATTTCCCTAGTTTTTCGTTCATGGTGCCAAGACCTTCTTTGCCCATGATTGTGCTTCTATTGGTCTTATCCATGCCCACCTTTCCATTGAAACTGCCCATTACTAAAACAGTGTCTCTCTTGGGTGTGATGTCAAGTATGCTCTGTAATTGTTTGCAGAACTTTATTTTGGATCCTGGATCCATGATGATACTTGGCACATAACATTGAATGACTGTCTGAATTTCTGAAATTTGCATTCAAATCTAGCTGAGATTATCCTCTTGCTTATGGGTTAACATTTTATGAAACTTTAACTGAATGTTCTGTTCTTTTTCTGTGTTCAGCATTAATTATTGTTTTGAACCGTTGATTGTGAGTATAACAAAAGATGTCTGATTGTGAGGGTTGTCTGTTCTACTGACTTCCATCAAACTTCACTGAGGCTCATTACTTCAATTTTGTATCTGTCCATTTACACAGCCCAGTAATTGCATCAATACATTTTCCGGTCTTTCCTCGTTCGCTGTAACTCTCTTTTGTGTTTCATGTTGATCCTAAACTTGGCTGTAACACATAGATATTCAGCTGCTCAAGGTGTGTCAAAACCGTATGGTATGCATTTGAGATGGCATCATCTATGGATCTGTTTGCCTGATATGCCCATTGATGCCAGTCCAGATTTAAGGGGATGATGGACTTAATGCATGAGAGCACCAATCTCTCAATCGCTCCATAATTAGAACAACTGGCTGGTAATCATTTAGACACTTCACTACTGACTTCTTAAGCATTTGAATGAAGGTGGAGAATTTAAGGCATGTTGGAACAGAAGCTTGTTGAAATGAGAGGCTGAGTATGTTAGTAAGCACCTCTCTTATCTAGTTCAATATCCGTATGTGCACTCCATCTGGACCTGCTGCTTTACTGGCATCAAACTTCTGCAGAGTAGATCTCACCTGATGGCACTGTAGGACTGGTATCTGCTCTCCTACAAATAGTTTGGTGTTAGGAGCAGCTCCCCATATTGAGTGTCAAAATGGGCAAAAAACTGGTTAAGGACATCAAGTACATTGATGGCATCGCTAGACTGCAGTGTAGCCCATCAGTGCTTTGATTCAGTTCTGCATTCTGCGGGGATGGTTATTCCAGAAGTGTTCCTTAATCTTTGATGCCTCTCTTGAGGTTTTCTCAAGCTTCCTTGTAGGCCTGTTTGTCTCCAAATCTAAAAGTCACATCTCTTGCACACACATCATTATTTAAGGTATTTGATAACATTATTTTTTTACCTTTTGTATAAGAACATTCTCAGTACAAAAGTTTATGCATCCCAAGACTGATGAGGCAAATTTCTCATGACCTGCTTCCTTTGCAAATATGTCCCAATCTGTGCTATCAAAACAGTCGTAGAGCATTGACATGGCTTCCTCAATCCATACATGTACAGATTATCAATAGTTGGCCTTTTCCTACAGTTTCCTGGTTAGTAAGCTGGGATCAGAGATAGAGATAAATGGTCTGATAGTCCCAATTGTGGCTCCTGGAATGTTTTTCTAGACTTGGTCCAGAATGTTGCCCTCTTTTGTGGGAAAGTTGATGTTTTTATTAAATTTGGGCATGACTGATTTAAAGCCTGTATGATTGAGGTCTCCTACTATAATGATGCCATCTAGAAGTGGGATTAACGTAAGGTTGATTTAACATTAAGACTTCCAAATCCAGATTGCAGCACTCGTCTACAATGTCCATGGCTATGTCATTGTAGACACACAAAGCTCTTCCTCTGCTCTTCCCAGAATCCGTTGCCGTGTCTGTTCTGTAAACAGAGTAACTGGCTACCTTGATACCATAAATGGTACAATCAAGTCTCCATACAAATCATCACACAGTTGTTCAGGACATATGAGATAATTCAAAGTCTGATCTTGTCCATCTTTTTAACAAGAGACCAGGAATTAGAAGAGGAAATACTAATGCTATGGCTGGTCTGTATGGGTTAACACTGTTAGCCTGACTCACAGCCAGCCTGCCTCACATTCCCTGAATCTGTTTCCTTTCCCTTAGCCACCTGCAGTTCCTCACCAGGGGAATTGTGGCTGCGAGAGGCTCCAGGTAGCAAGGCATCTCCGGTGAAATCAATCCTATGTTAAAATTATACCCATGTATTGATCCCTGATATGGAATTACTGGGATCACTCATATGAATTATGTGCTGTTGCTCTTCCATTAAAAGAAAAAATATGATACAACAAGAACAAATATAAAACTGCAAACACAAGACAGCCAAGCCACTGGGTCTAAACCAGCCATCACTGATTGTCAGTGTATCATTCACAATTGTACTTAAAGCAGTTTCAGTGCTGTGGTGTTGATGGAAACCAGACTGGATCTTATTGAGTATATTTTCCAAGTATGACTGAAGTCAGGTCGAGACAATTTTTATCTAGAATTTTGGACAGAAACTGAACATTTGAAATGGGTCTTTGAGTGTCTGTGAATCCAATGTTATTGCTTAAGCAGTGATCTAATAACCGCCACTTTAATTTGGTCAGGTACAACTCCTGAACACAGGGTAATTTCCTGTCAGTATCTCCAAGAATTCTTTAAGTAGTTGAGTGGGGGATTGGATCTAATGGATATTTGGCAGGTTTTGTTTAGTTACATCTTTTAGCCTTGGTTCATTAACAAATTTAAAGACAAAGTATGTGCACACTGTGTTTTTACCAGAATTCTTTGCCACCTGTTTAATTGCTTTTGAAGTCTGACTTTAATCATTTTATTGCTAAAGTAGTCCATGAAGTTATCACTATTGTCAAGTCTGCACCAGTGCTCCAGCATCCTGACCGGGCTTTTGTGGCTGCCCATTGTGTTGCCCTACTGCCAATTGCCATGCCCTGATTGCCCTCGTGTGTTTCACCTGTGTGTCTTAATACTTACATCTGTGTCATTTCCCATGTCTTTGCCATTTGTTTCTTTATGCCTCGTTCCATGCCTTTTTGGGGTTCTCAGTCCCCCCCCCCCCCATTTTCCCTGGTTGTGCCTTAGCTGTCGTCTTAGTGACATTGTCCTATTTCCCCTGAATTTCGTGTCTTATTTACCATTTGTGTTCAGGGCAGAGCCCAATAGTTGTGTTCTCTCATTTTGCCATGAAAACCCATTTGTACTCATACTTGCATCCTTGCTTTTCTTGTCTCTTGACTCTACAAAATCCTGTTCGGTGACAAACGTGACAACTACTGATATTACCTGGTTCCATTGTTTCAGCCTTATTTGTTAATTGGGTATCATTTTAAATAAGTCATGAGAGTTACCTTTGTTTTTGCCAGTAACTTTAGAGTAGTAAGCTGAGTGAGTCCCATAATCATGTTGGGGTCCTGGAAGTCAACAGGTGACTGCAAGCCACTACCCGTTTTTCTTCATGAAGATGATCCCCACACTAGCAGGTGATGTAGATGAAAGTATTACTTCAGCAGTAGGCCATCTTCAGTGTACTGCTCCATGGCTGCCATCTCTGGGCCAGAGAAGGGATAAAAAAGCCCAGATGAAGGAGCCATACCAGGCAGGAGATCCGTTCTGATATCTACAGACAACATTGTGATAATGACTTGACAGATAGCTTACAAAAGCTCTGTTACAGATCACATGACGTTACAGGGGACACAATTTACACATTTATACATTTTGTTGCTCTGTGTTTTTATCAAGAAGATAAATATCTGTTAGTACATGAATAACAGTATTATATTTGTATAATATACATAGGACAATGCATTGTGTTGTTGCACTACCATATTCAGCAAAAAGATAGGATCCAGGTGTAGCAATGTAGCTTATCATTTACGGATTACTTCAGCATGAATACATTAGTTAATTCATGTCCATCCAACAGCTAGTTCAAGGTGTCCATCTGTTAAGATTAACAAACTGACAGATGAGGCTGCAGATATTCATAAGCCAGCATGAACCAAGGTTCATCACTTTAATTTGATTTGCAAGACAGAGCCAGAATAACAGCATCCATAGGTAGAGGACAGTGAAGTTGCTGCTCTCAGTAACTGGGTAATTCATTTACCACCTAGAACCCTGTGTTCCTCATTGCTCACATTAAACTTTTTAAATGGTGAAACCTGAGACAGATGCTGCATCTCTACTGAAGCAAGTTGCCATAGGAGATGGTATTTAATGTAAGGAAGTCTCTGGCAACCACACTGAATCCCATCCGGTTTAATGGCTTCTTAAAGTGAGATCCAAGTTATTTGATCTAGGTTTTCCGCTGAGGTATCTTTCAGTCGGAATGATAACGTGTGAGGATGATATCCAGTCAGAAAAAATGTAAACTACTTTAAAAGCAACAACTGCCATTAGTTATAGCATTTGTTAAAAAAAAAGAAACTGAGAGCCATATTAAAATAGTAATTATTGCATATTACTTATACAGACTTTGATCAGGCTTAAAGGTCAACCGTAATTATACCAGGAATATGTACTATACACAAACACCAAATCACCCATTTCTTATCTGATTTAAAAATGGCAGTGATGTAAATATAAAGCCTGTGCGTGTCATCAGAATGCATGCTGCTGTTATACATATGTAGCCCCCAGGAATGATGAGGGAGTCAGACAGCTGCACAGCACACTTCCAAAGCAGACATAAACAGGCCCCTTCCTCACCTTTGCTAACATGGCTAAGACAGGGAGAACACTTTTAAAATGCTGTTTCAAGGACACAGTCATTCTTCATTACATGCCTAGTCATTCTTACACTGACCCTCGTTAAATGTCCCTGTCCCTGGAAGCAGGAAGCATTCTGTCCTGATTTGAAATGAGTTCCTGGCATTTGGTCGTTGTTTTTTCTTTCTGCAGATCAATGTCTGCCTGGCAGGAGATGACTGACAGCTTTGTAAACTGTAATAAACCCCTTGTTTTTTTCCCCTTACATTCCAAAGAATTTATACCAGAAAGAAGCAGCTACCTGTGACTTATAATATATTTATCAAATTTCCTGTGATGTAATGCAATCACTTAGCTCAAACACACTGCAGTAATAATACATTATTATTAAAAATGTATTGTTGTTCTATTATTGGCATACATAGAAAGGTCTAGGGTGATTATCCCTGCACCTGTTAGTATTTGAGAGTACATCATGTTTCTCCTCCAGGACGTCTTTATCAAATGGCAAGGCTGAAAAACTTTGAAAATTCCCTGCTCTGCAGTAAAGCTGGACCAGGGCCCCTGACCTCATAACCCTACCCAGACCACCCCTCAAAACTCAAGCTTTCCCACCTCAACACAGGAAATAAAAACTGTCAGATAAACAAACAGAGCCAATCAGTTTGTTAAAAGAACACAAAATGTCTCTGGGAATTAGTCTTAACAGATAGGATATTAGATATGGAGTTTTAGTAAAGCTAAACTGAGAACTCTGAGTCCTAACTAAGACCTGACAACAGGACGATATTAAGTGTCTTAGCTTTACAGAAGTTACAGTAGGCAAAGCCAGCAACCACAAAGTCACTCAAATAACCAGTTGTCATAACTAGTGTGGTTTATAAAATGATATGTAATGCAATTCTATAAGAGCTGTCCTGTTAGATTTACATAGTGTCAATTATACCGTTAGTCATGAATAACTTACCATGTGTGAGACTGCTTCTTATGCGCTGTACTGTTTAGCGTTTCATTTTTGCACTGGTGTTGACAGAGTTTCATGCTTGGTTGTCTTCACAATTAACCCTTCTTTTCAGAGGACTTGGCCTATTTATATTATACATGTGGTAAAGTGATAGCTTAAAGAAATAACTGAGGCTTTAGTTGCATGACTAAATGGTATTGAGTAACTTTCATAAGTCATGTCATTTTAATACATGATTTAAGTAAAATTTAATCTAAAACAGCACATGAAAACAATCAAAGCTGGGGAAGAGTTTGTGCAAGAAAAATAAGCCTTTGATGTTAGATGCTTTCTTTTTTCTATGGCAGTTTGGTATGATTATCTGAAAACACAGTACTGTAACTAAAATATACTGCAGTTTTCTATAAAATACTGCCATCTTCTGGCTTACTATTGCACAGGAAAATATCCATCTTTAAACCACTCATGGTGAGGGTCACATGGAGACCTGGAGACTGTCCCAGGCACCATAGATCAGAGATGGGAGTAAGTCACATCTATGCAAGTCATAACCAAGTCTCGAGTCATGACTTTCAATTCAAAAGCAAGTCATTGCCTGTCAGTGTACAATGGCAGTTTTTTTTAGAAATGTCTGGAAAGTACTTCCTGTTCAGTACTGAAAAAAATGGTGAAGATGCATATTTTGAATGATGGATAATGGTATGATGATGCTACAATTTACAATATGATACAATTTATAATTAGATCAGACAATACTGCATCTTCAGTTTCTTTTTACCGAGAATGGTTTAGGTTGTAAGCAGTTCTGGAATGAGTAAACGGAGTAACCTGTAGCTGCTTTGGACTGGTCATCTGCAAACATGATATTTAACCCAAAGAGAAAACAGTTAAAGAAAATTAAGAATTTTGAAATTGTGTCTTAATCTACAGTGTGAAAGATTACATTTTAATGATTCTGTGGAAATGAATTAAATAATTCCAAACTACTGAAAGAATACTCATGCTCTAGTCAGGAAGAATTTTATTACTTAAAGCTAACAAAAACAGCAGAAATGTTAACATTTTGCAATTTTAATACATAAATAAAATGAAACTGTACGTCTGTGTACAAAAACTGGACAGTACAAACCGATGACATATAAAACTGATCTCTCTTGTCCGTCTGTCTTGCTATAGTTGTCTGGTGCCTAAGCAAAAAGCCATTTCAGAACTATTACTACTACTAACATTTATATAGTTTACTGGTTAAATATTTTACACAGATGCCATGAAGCACCTAAAAGAATGACAAGAGACTATGGTCAGAATGGATAAACAATATTAATACTTGTTTTTTAATGAGCAGAGATTTTTGATATGAGAAATTACGCTTTTTTTTTTCAGCTTTCAACTTCTATTGATCTATGACGTTTCTGCTTCTGCATTCCTGAACATGACTTGACCTGCCTTGCTGGACTAAGTACACTGACTCAACTTAGCTTTCTTGACTACCTACAGTGACATGACTTGACCTTGCTTATGAATTAAAGGTCAAAACTTAACATTTACTCATCACATGTATTGGGTAACTGACTTCACATTCAGATTATCATTATCAGCTATTAAGGTAATGATGATGGGGTAATAGATTGGAACAAAATCGAACCATATACTGCCCTCTATAATCTAGCAATACTGCCATCTTGTGACATTAATAGGAACAACATTATTTCCATACAGCTTATCGAATACAGGGTCACTCCAGGTCCAGAGACCCTGGAGACCATAATTAGAAGCATAGCACGAGACATTAGAGGCCATTACAGGGCACACATACAATGGCCAAAACTTTGCATCCCACAGGGGTGTCAGGAAAGCTAAAAAGATCCTTACTAATTTTTACACGTGTAATTGTATTTATTCTCTTTACAATTGTTTTGGTTCCCTTCTAATATTTAAGCCAAACCTTTGTCTGTGATATATACACGTTTCTTAGCATTATTTTGCTACTGTAATGTTGAAGTAGGTCTACAAGACAAATACAAAAACAACGTATTGCAATATTACCAAGTGTGAAGTTGTCATTTCGTCGAATTGTATATCTAGAACAGGATTATAATTCACTTGCGATTAATCGGAGATACAAAAGTGTTGATGATAAACTGCTGGTGCCACAGGGATCTTCTTAGTGGCCAACGTTGTTTTCAGAAGGGAAAAACAAAAAAAACTCTCATCACATGTTGATAGGTGTGACCAGAAATTGGAATACCAATTTTTATCCTGCATGGTCACAGTTAACTCGCTTACTGAGCAGTAAATCATTTTCTCAGCTAGCCTCATTTTAGTTATCAATGCAATGGTCTTCCAACAGATGTGGGATTCAGGCTCACCCTCAGTCTTTAAGTCTAGGCTTACACAGTCACAGTCACTTTTATTCTGAAGTGTAGTGCTGGAAAGGGGTCAGTGTCATTGATTTTGGATGAACTGTCCTGTCAGTGCTGTCATTCCTGCTTCCCATGTGGCTATGTGTTTTTGGGGTGCTGCTGTTCAGGAATTCCTCTGCCTCTGTTCCTAGCTGCCTCTCCTTCATAGTTCATACTGCCAGACGTTGTCCTGTCGGAGCTTTCTTTTTAATTGCACATATTCTAGCTCTGTTTCTGCTTGCTCCATCCTACCTGTTTGCTGTCTGTCTGAGTCACGTCACCTGCCCATCTACCTACCTGCCTTTTCAATTATGCTTCCATATACCTGACCTGTTCCACCATCCACCTGCATTTACCTCACAATAAATTATCTTAACTTGTCCTGCCCAGTACCGGCCAGAAAAGAATGGGCTTCCCCCTTGAATCTGGTTCCTCCCAAGGATTCTTCCTCTCCTGAAGGAGTTTTTCCTTGACATTATCGCCTCAGGCTTACTTGGTGGGAACCTCGAGCCCAGGGCTCTGTACTCGCTTTGTGAGTATGCTGTTTGTTAAAGTGCTGTATGAATAAATCTGAATTGAATACATATACTTAAAATGTACAGTAATCACTTCTAATGATATGTTTATATATATAGCAGTGCAGCTCATTAGATGGCTATAACAATTGTCTTACATGCAGTAGAATATATATTTATAAGGCTGAGGAAAATGGATCCAAATGCCGGGTGAGGCATCTTTAATGATACAATCGACAATCATAGTCAATATCCAGGAAGGGTCCAAACCAGACATGCCAATAGGGATTGGATTTTGACTCAAACACAGAGTCGAAGTGAATGTAGCTTTCTGTTACGTGAAGGTTTTGCATGTTAACTGTCTCTTTGTTGTGTAGTTTAGTGTTCTGGTCACTGCCCCATTACTGAAATATCAACTTCCAAAAGAAGTCTGTGAAGTCCAAGATGCCCTGCATCTTCTTGACTGTCTTTGGGATGGACTAGTCCTTAACCACCTCACCATTCTTTCATCCATCTTAACTCCCTCTGAAACTAGAACATAACCCAACAAAGGGATAGTCTTTACATGGAACTCGCACCATTCAGTCTTTACATACAGCCCATTGTCAATGGACCTGTTTGGCATGGTCTTGAGGTTGAGCCAAGTTTGTGGGGTAAGTCAAGATATTATTTAAGTAGCCTATTAAAAATCAAACAGTCATATAATGGAATATTTCACTCACATTAGACTTGAAGACGGGGGTGTTACTGAGTCCATATAGCCTGCCTAGTGGTGATTGAAGCTGTTTTCCACTTTTTCCCCATCCTACTTCATATGCCATGTTATATGTTATATATGCCATCCTAATATCCAGTTTGATGAAGGTGGTAGCTGCATGGACCTGTTCTAGGGCTGCTGGGATCAGGGGTAGTGGGTAACAAAACTTGACTGTGACATCATTGAGGTCTTGGCAATCAGTTCAGGGGCAAAGGCCTCTATCCTTTTCTATCTGGAGCCAGCAGGAGAAGTAGAGGGATGGATTATACTAGAAGTAGCTCCAGGAAGTAGTTCAATAGTTCAATCCCAGGGTCAGTGTGGAGGAAATGAAGCTGCATTTGATTTACTGAATATGTCCCAGAACTCTCAGTATTCAATGGTGCATTATCCATTGTCACTGCATTAGGGCTTGGCATTGTAGGACTAAACACTAGATAAGCAGAAGGTGCACCAGGCCAAGAGTTCATGCTTTTACCAGGAAATAGAGTAGACAGATCATGCTCACATACCCATGGATGTCTGAAAATGAAGGGGTCTACATGTGAGAAGAGAACAGGCAGCTGGATTGTTAATGGTATATTGCACCTACTACAATTCCGTGGAATGTCTGGTTCCTCCCAAGGTTTCGTCCTCCTGAGGAAGTTTTTCCTTGCCACTGTTGCCTTTGGCTTACTCTCTGGGGACTGTGGGCCCAGGACTATGTAAAGCACTTTGTGACAGTGCTTCGTGTTAAAAGTGCTATATAAATAAAGTTGAATTGAATTGAATATTTTGATGGGTCACTTTCTTAGTTTGCAGGGGCTGGCCATCCAAAGAGGAGACCTTCTAGGATCGTTGATGGATTGCACGGGAGACTTAATTATTCAGTGATACATAACCATCAATGAACATCCCAGAAGCTCTGTAGTTGATTAACCTGACACGGAAAAAAGGGCACAAAGCTGATGTATACTAGCAAGATAAACTGTTACTGTGTCATATTAAAAAACTCTCACCTGGATAGACTGGGATGATGTGTCTTGTCTAGGTCAGACAAGGCAGTTGTCATGCCTCTTGAGAACCGCTGCAACACAGGCAAAGACAATGTTGATAACTGACCACTTTGGTCAGAAATTCGGAGTTCTGTACAAAGAATCAGAGGGACCTCAAACGGAGCCACTGCTACGTTAGATTGAGAGAAGCCAGCTGAAGTGATTCAGGCATCTTTGAAGGATGCCACCTGGGCAACTCCCAGGAAGAGACTTGTGAGACACTCAAGGGATAATCTCTCTCAGGCGGCCTGGGAAGGTCTGGGGAAAGCCCAGAGTGAAAGGGAATCTGTGGTCATGGAATAGGACTTCTGGTCTCACCTGAATGACATGCTTCCACTACAACCATCTTCAGAAAATTGGTGGCAAGATATTGATGATAATGGTACTGCCTCATTGGTTATTGCAAGGGAAATTATATATAGATATATAGATATGAACAACTACAGTGACTTAGGCTGTATCTCTGTGTATCTATAGTGATGTTTTTTTTTTTCTCCTATTGTAGGTCATATTAATCCAAATTGTTTTTTTATTATGAATTTTAAAACGAACAATTACTGGCATGTCTCGTCGGCATGCCACATATGCATTCACTGCACAAAAAATTATAAACATAAATAAAAATTGCAATAAATAAACAAAAAATTAAATTAATAAGAAAACGAATGCTATTACGGATTTCTGCTCAAATCAATTAATTGTTTTATCCACTTTCCGTTGCTACTGCTCCAAATAAGAATGCTTCCTGACACTGTCTCCTAATCCTAGCGGCGGAACAAAATGACAAGCTATTTGCTCGCTGAGTGCTGCAGGGGACACATGCGCAGTGTCTTAGCGACTTGCCCAAGGTTGTAGAGTTCGCACAAGCGCAGAAGGAGGTAACTACATTATATCTATGAGCCGAGGCACTATTTGGGCTGTCTGCGAAGTCTCTGATCCACAGGTTACGGGGTGGCCGTGAAGTTAATATACGTTCTTTGTCTTGCAACGTATATATATGAATGTGGCGCGGCAGTCTTGCGTTAAGTTGCGAGTGAGAAAGTGGAAAGTTGAAGACCTGTGGTTTGATCCGGGTGTTGTTTTCTTTGCCGAGTTCAGTACCACGGGAGTAACCGCGAAAGATATAGAGAGCTTTCGGTGAAACTGCGCTGCTCATTTTTATAACGTAACATTTTACATCTTTGGCTTTGGAGCGTCTGAGTGTTATTCTTGTGGGAGGCGTTTTTGTCACTTGCCCACGGCACAAAACCAGCGCTTAATATATCTATGCCGTGCGCGAAACTAATTAACGAATGAGGTGAAATAAGTAGAGTAACTCAAGGCTAGCTAGTTAGCTTTCTGCTCCCAAGTACTACGGGCTGAACGATGAGTAGGCGCGTCGCGCTATGGCAGGAAAGCGAAGCGCACATATCAGCCTGCCAGAAACGTAGCTGAGGACGAAAAGGAACCGAAGCGAAACAAACAAAAAAAAAACCTTCCAAGAAGACGGAGTGGCCGGTCGCCCCGCTGTTCCGGTGACATGTCTGTACCGTCACCGGTGCAGATAAAGGAGGCGAACGCTCACCTCGCCGCCGTGCACCGGCGCGTGGCAGAGCTCGAGCAGCGGCTCGCGGCCGCCGAGAAGACGGTGCGCGAGCAGGCGGAGAGCCTCATTCGCAAAGATGAGCAACTCAGGGCCGCCACGCAGGAGATCGCCGAGGCCAAGGATAGGTATGCCCAACGCTCTCGCTTGTGTGTCCTTCCTGGGTTGCCAACTTGTCACTTTTTGCAGTTACTTTATCTTGTTTTTGCTAAATCGTTTGCACTCCGACGAAAGGTGTCACGTTTTTCCTCAACTGCATAGTTGTGATGACGGGGAATAAAAATGATCCTTTTCCTCATTCGCCCCCCCATCCTTTTCATTATGTATTAATGAGGATGCGTTTTTATTACTGTAGAAAACTTTGCGGACCTGTAATTAGATCTGTCATGAGGTAGCGCGATGTTCAGAGTTTTAAATTTCAAGTGTGACCATGCAATTTAACTCCGCGCATCCAAAGTACTGGTGAAAAACTTGAACAGTACGTTGATGTGTCATACATATATCACTAAAATTAATATGTGCGGAAAAGACAGGAAATAGGATAAAAGTGCTTATTTCTAGGTGTCCAGTCAGACCTTAATTCCACATATCACTCTGCCATAAGAGAACTGGTTGTTGTTTTATTTAAAGGGAAATTGCATACCTACATGAAAAACTGTGCAAGTCTGAGGAAGTCATTCAGAAGTTCCAGAATGTGGTGAAAGAAAAGGACTCCTTAATTGGCCAGCTGCGACACCGCTGCCAGCTCCTGGACAACATCTGCAAGAGCCGACCCCTGCTGGACAACATGCTGTCGCAGATGGCAGAGGCGGAGCGCCTAGGACCTGTCTTCAGGGTGGGTGAGCCCACCGTCAGGTTATCCCTTACTGACGGCGAGTCAAACTGCAGCCCCGAGCGTACCGTCAACCACAGGGACTTCTCCCTCACCGAGGACGATATGGATGACCAGGATCTAGATGAGAATGTGTTTGGAACTACTGTATAATTGTACTAGTTAAGGCTGAGGGGAAAAAAAGACTGAAGGTTTTGGGACAGTTGCTTTAAACTGTATAGATAGTGCAGAGTTCTTTGGTTTACTAGATTATTCGTATTTAGACATTGCTGCATCGCAGAGCCCTCTGCATAGCCAAAAGTAATGTTAGGGAGTGTTTTCTAAATTGCTGATGTGCTGAACCAAACTAATCATTTACCCACAAATATAAATTTTAAAACAAAGCTTCTAATACTTGCAAGGATCTGGGGATTTAGATGATCCAGTTTCCAAACCGCTTATCCTATGCAGGGTTGGGGGTGGGGGGCCTGTAGCCTATTCCAGGCAGTTCAAGGTACACCCTGGGCGTGGTGACAGCCCTTCACAGGGCACAGTCACAAACACAATGTGCAACTCAGAGATGCTAGCCAGCCTACAGCACATGTCTTTGGACCGTGAGAGGAAACTGGATTACCCGGGAGAAAACAACGCAGCATGAGGAGATCATGCAAACTGTATACACAGAGCAGAAGTGGGATTCATACCCACAACCCTGGAGGTGTGAGGCAACAGTGATGACCACCAAGCCACCGTGCCCCTCCTGTAATTGAATGTACATCGATTCATTTTGCATAACATGAGGAAGCCGCACGTGTTACGTAAGATGCACTGCAGTTACTGTCTAATAAGAATGGATTGTATTTCACAAAATTGTATCTTTCAAAATGCAGAATGAGAGGCATACTCTTACTGCTGATCTAATAGCTACAGTAGCTTTCAGCAGGTACTTCAGGAACTACATTATGAGCAAGGTGGCCTCTGTTAACACTCCTAGTCAAGTTATGAATTTAAGAATATTGATGATGAACATAATACTGTCTTTTTTTACTGTCAAGTGTTACTTGTTACATGTCAGTAAGCTTTCCTTGAAATACAGGTAGATTACACAGATGCGTTTCACTTTTGTAAACATCATCAACAAGACACTGAGTTTATCTACGTGAAAAATGGACTCCCTGAATCTTAGGCTCAGTACCCATTCTGCTTGTCATGGTTACAGCTTAATTTGGGTCAGTATGTCAATCTCTAGGAGGTCAGCAATCCTAATGGATTAATCATATTGCACTTTAAAAATGTTCTGTTGGTCATATGAATTAAGTTTATGCATCTTTGGATCAGGGAAGGCACTGTTAACTAGTCAAATAATAAAGAAATGCGGACATCATTAATTAGATCTCAGTGCTTTGGACAAACTGACAAGGAAGTTAAGCTAATATATTTTGTTTTTAAAATTGGCTGCAAGTAGGACTTTGAGAGTATTCAGTGACATGAATTGTGCAACATTAACTCTTTAAAAACACATACTGTACAACCTGACTTGAATGTCAATTCTGAAAGAGCCAGTAAAAGTGTCCCTAAATTTCATTGTTTCCTAGAAACATCCATTTTTGAACAGATGTACACATCCCTACTTTGATTTGTTTTAATGCATTCGGTTGTAAATTTGCAACTGTGACGCTGTGGACCAAGCCCTTGCACACCCACAAGAAACATTTCCTCAGGCTTGGGTGCACCAGGAGTCCGCCACGCGTAAATGTTTATTATTCCCATTTGGACTGGCCTTAGCCGACAAAGTTGCTTCAGTGAAGCAGAGCCTATGCAAAGATGGAGGTTTGCGTCTTGATGTGGTCGAAGCAAACAATAGACAGTTCAACCAGCAAGACTTACATTTTATTTCTAGAATGTCAAGAATTTCAGTAGTCCTGTTACCTGATCACTTATTGGGCTTGCCTTGGAGAAGAGACTCAGTTTTCTGCTGCTGTGGAGGTGAAATTGTTCTAGTGTGTTTTAATTTGCTGGTCATCAATAAAGAGGGCCAATCATTTATTTGTCATTGCAATTCTGGGAGACTGAATGTCTCGTGCTTTCTGGCTCATGTAATGCAGTAAAGGCTGTACAGCCCGTTGATTTATTGTTTTGTAGTTGAAAAAAACTAGGTGCAGTCCATTGTAATATAGTGTATATAATACATTAAGGTGTTTTCTGATGTCCTTTTGGTTTTCAAAAAAGAGAAAGGGCACAATGACTGATTACTGGAATTGTTCTAACTATTAGTCTGCCTTGAAAAAATATTTAGTTGTTGATCATTCCAAAGAGCACCTTGTTGCTTCTCCACCAATTCCTATGCAAGCATTGACTTCAAGGACTAATGTAGCCATTGCACGGTCAGGTCAAGTGTTCTGCCATCCATCTGTAATCCAACAGTTAACCTAGTTGTAATTTTCCAAATACGTAATAATACCAGCTCTAAATTTTTAATGCATTTTTAATTTGACATTTTATTTTTACATTTAACACCAAAGAGTTGGAAAATTGAAGCAAATTAACGCCAATGTTTTCTTGTTAGTCCTGCCTTAAATTAGCTTTAACTGGGAAGGAAATGGATTACACTGGGGAAGTAAGGACTGTCCAAATGGTTACAGTAGCACTTGAGTATAATGGTTAAATATGATTCATTACTTGAGCCAGCCGTCATGGCTGACAGTTGCCTAACCTAATACTCAGTCGTTCTTGCCCTTTGTTTGCCTTAATTTAGTCAGTGATTTCATACAGACTCTCACAAGGTAACAGGAAGCTGAATGTATGTAAATTGCTGATGGTAGGTTCGTGTGCAGTTTCCTAATGGTCAGGTCTATCCTCAGTTCTCCATTTTGGTGGATTGCACTTGTGTACCGGGCTCACTGCTCCATGAGGTCTCCTGGGTGCCTCAAGAGTAGAGTTAGTGCTTTATGTAACCCCTGCCAGGAAAACTTCCTTATTTAATATGCCACAGGCTTAACCGCACAATGAAGGGAAAAATACAGCTGACCGGTGCGGAACTGGTGTGTGGAAGTGTGTTTGCTAGCTGAGCCACCCAGGAGCCCTCAGTTGGGTTTATATATAAAAAAAAAAAAATAAAAATCTTAACCCAAAACAAGGACATTAACTATGTTACATTCCAGTTTAGATATTTAAATCAAACCCTGCTGCTAAAATACTATGAAGATGTGCTAGAGGGGTGTGATGAGGTTTAACTTTATACATATGAAATACTGGATTTAATAAAAAAACCAATGTATTGTTGTCATTATGTCTTTCCATGTGTTTGTCCTGAATTTTCTTGGTTTAAGATAAAACCTGGTGTAAAATATATGGTTCTTCTGAATTATGGAATGGGAGCTTTCCAGTGGTATAGTTCCTTTTTCACACAGCACAGGAGCATTTTCTTCCCCCTATATTTTACCATAAATCCATCCGTAAAGTATGCCATCACATCTATGCTATGCTGTGTACGACAAAGAATGGTAGGGAAGTAATAAACTTTAGAAAAGGTTTATGAGCCGAGGAGTTACCATAGTTAAGGAGAAAAAAGCCAGGGTGCTTACTGAGATGAGAAATGCTGCACTTTGCTCATCTGATTAAAGAAAATGCCCTGGAATGTGAAACAGCCTTTTGCTGTCAGCACCTAGTCTCAAACTAAAATGGTGGGCAGCCCCAGAAGCTGCAGCACTTCTGTGAAATGGTGCACACAGCAAGGGCCAGATTCAAACAGCACTTCTGAAGATGTGAGGAAACCAAGTTATGTACCTCATCTTTGTACTGCCCGCTGTATACAGTGTACTTATCCATCCATCCATCTTCTAACTGCTTATCTTATGAAGAGTCCTGAGTGGAGGATGTGTGGCAGGAGTCTGTCCCAGGCGGCAGAGGGCACAAAGCTTGACGGGATACTGTCATAGGACGTCATGCATACACCATAGGCAACCCCCACACGTGGACATGCGAGGTGCTACCCACGGAGCCAATCATATGTAATAGAGCACTCTATGTATCAACAGGCATTCTCTGCTCCTTCATGACTCTATTCCTCCAGGATATAGAGAATTTAAGGTTATTTAAATATTTAAAGAATTCCTAAAATGTTAGTTTAATAACTGGAAATCACAGCAAGTCATTAACACTTAATTTAACATTAAAACATTTGAAATTCTACAATTAGACTAGCTCAGTCCCAAACCATTTACGGCAAAGGTGTCAAACTCATTTTCATTCCAGGCCACATCAGCATTATGGTTGCCCTCAACAGGCCGGATTTAACTGTAAGTCTATATGAAATGTATCTACTCCTTATATTATTACGTAATTGCTTCAGCATTAGATTATTATTCATTTTAGCAATGAATATTAATGAATAACTAGCTTGGAAAGTAGAAGGCTAGGAAAAATGTCAAGCAGATATTCAAGTGTACAACTATTGAACAATTTATCCAAAAAATTAGTTTTGTCACAAAAAGTTATGCTTGTGCATCGATGTATATGCATTTGCATTAATGTAAAAAAATATGTGGGCAGACACTCACGTGTGTTATTATAACATAAATCGCATTCATTTATCAGTTTAAGAAACCCTCATCATTACTCATCCAGCAAAGATCAACATTTTTAAGTGAATAACAAAGTTTTACCAGACAGATATTATCAAGCACTATTTATTACATTAATTTTGTTTAACTTTTTGTCATAGTTATGAGGGGCAGATCTATGGTACAACAAATAATTGTGCTCTGAACATGCAGTCTGTGGCATTTAAATCGTTTGTGTTACAACAGCTAACCTGCACACACACTGAATACATGAGTACATATACAAATTAGTATACGCAATAAAATCAAAATAACAAGGGTTGTTTTTTTCAGTTCATAACTATACTTCATGAGGTGATGCTGCCTGGCCCTGAACACATCAAGTACATCTCTCCTCACCCTGAGACACCATATCACACACCATCCCCATCCACTGATCAATCTCTGCATACACTGCATAAAAACAAAATGCAAGCATGACCATAAGAATGCACACATTTTACACTGTGCCTATTCTTGATTAAAATGATTTTCATTATATTGTGTGTACCTGAAGGTTTTTTAAAATGTTTACCTATTTGTTTTCTGGCCGGATGTCTGACACCGTTTCATTGCGGTCAGTTTGTCTATGTCTGGCTTTAGGAGTCTAGCGGTTTCTTCAGCCACAATGTAGCTGGCTTTCACTGCGGCATCATTTTTTGCTGTAACTTTTCTAAATATATTCTGCTGAGATTGCAGTCTCTCTTTTAATTCTTGGACTTTTTGTTGCTTTTTTTGGTGGCTAAGGTGAGCATACTTGGTTCCGTGCTTGGTGTCAAAATGCCACCTAAATTGTATTCTTTCAGCACCGACACTGCCTCGTGGCAAAGAAGACCTACTGGTTTGTCTCTGTTAAGCATAACCCTGTATTCACTTTCCAATCTATCATTAAATTGCCTTCACTCTGCATCAACTTTTCTTTTTTTGGACATTTTGGGACTTCTTTTTTTCTCAAATCAATCACTCGATTAGAAAACCGCTCTAGGTAATGGCTGATATCGAAACACTGCCATCTAGTGGCTGGATACTGTCATTGCGCAGATCACAAAATCGAGATGCACTGTGTGACATTTTAGTTTATGGCCACTGTGCTCTGTAAAGCGGCATAGAATTCTATTTTAAGAAAATAATATTCTTCCCAAGCTCTCGCGGGCCACAAAAAATGACGTGGCAGGCTTGAATTTGACACCTGTGATTTACGGTATACCCCATCCGCCTGTGCTACCCGGGATAAGGTGCAATGCCAATTCTAATACATATACATGCATACATGGATGGAAACACTCAATCAAGCCTAATCAATTAGTTTAAGAGTATACAGTAGACTCTTCAGCTGGATGACAGTTGGTGACCACTAACCTACTCTCAACATATAATACTGTGCAGGCCTCTTTAATATGATACATAATAAGACAATCCTAGTATTTTGCTCAAATATCTGAATATTGTGCTAGAGCCATGAAGATATTTTAATAATTGATATACTCAATCTTTGAATATTACAATTACAATTATTTTGAATCATGGATAAAAATTTGAGTTACATCTGCTTTACATTTTAAACATCCACTAAGGTAAGTTTCAATTCATTCAATAATTGTTTAACCAAAAATAAAGAAAAATAAAGATCAGACCAAAGATGTTAAACTACTTTTCTCTTCCATAGCTGCTTATCCAGTACAGGGTCACAGTGAGCCTTGAGCCTGAGAAGGGACAGGGTTCAAGGCAGAGGAAAGTGTTGGATGGGATGCCAGCCAATCACAAGGCACACATGCATATTACATTTATAAACACCAATCCACCTAACCACATGTATTTTGACTACAGCAAGAAACCTGCAAAAACATATGGTGAACATGCAAGCTCCTCCAACACAGAGCCTAGGTGGGAGTTAATCAACATCTTACCATACTGCCCCAACATTAAACTACCACGTCCAAAAATGAGCCTTTTCATTCACACATTTCTAACCAAAACACCCAACACCAAGGCTCATGATCTTTTCCAACTGCTGCCATCAGGCAAAAGATACAGGAGCATTAAAACAAGGACAAACAGACTAAACAG
>JAACJT020023389.1:0-11626 GCA_009936485.2 Gymnarchus niloticus | reverse complement strand
AAGGTAGAGTGCAGGATGTAGTGTGGAAGCTGTGTAAGGTAGAGTGCAGGATGCTGTGTAAGGTAGAGTGCAGGATGTAGTGCGGAAGTCGTGTAAGGTAGAGTGCAGGATGGAGTGCGGAAGCCGTGTAAGGTAGAGTGCAGGATGTAGTGTGGAAGCTGTGTAAGGTAGAGTGCAGGATGCTGTGTAAGGTAGAGTGCAGGATGGAGTGCAGAAGCCATGTAAGGTAGAGTGCAGGATGGAGTGCAGAAGCTGTGTAAGGTAGAGTGCAGGATGCTGTGTAAGGTAGAGTGCAGGATGTACTGTGGAAGCTGTGCAAGGTAGAGTGCAGGATGTAGTGCAGAAGCCGTGTAAGGTAGAGTGCAGGATGTAGTGCGGAAGCCGTGTAAGGTAGAGTGCAGGATGGAGTGCAGAAGCCGTGTAAGGTAGAGTGCAGGATGTAGTGTGGAAGCCGTGTAAGGTAGAGTGCAGGATGTAGTGTGGAAGCCGTGTAAGGTAGAGTGCATGATGTAGTGTGGAAGCCGTGTAAGGTAGAGTGCATGATGTAGTGTGGAAGCCGTGTAAGGTAGAGTGCATGATGTAGTGTGGAAGCCGTGTAAGGTAGAGTGCAGAAGGCATGTAGGATAATGTGTTGGAAGTAGTGTGTAATGTGTTTTGAGTAGGATGCAGTGTGCAAGGCATGTAGTGGGTGGGGCATTTGTATGTAGGATGTATTGTGCAATGCTGAAAGTGTGCACGGAAATTATTGTATAGTAAGTAGTGTGGAAAGCATGTAGGTTAGTGTGAAAGAAGTAGTGTACAAAGCCTGCAGTACTATGTAGGGTAAATTCTGTACAATGCATTTTGTGGAATGCATCATAATGTGTAAGGTAGTGTGGAATACGTGTTTGTCGTAAAATATTTAGTATTGTCATATTCTGCATGATGTAATGTGTAAGGTAGGCGAAGTATGTACGCTATGTAAGGTAATATACTGTAAGTAAAGCATAGCGTTGAGAATAGATCACGTAAGCTATATGGAGTAGTGTGTGGTATGTCAGTTTTACATCTGATGTATGTTTGTGTGCATGTGTGTGATATGTATATGTGTGTAAATCTCTTGCAGAAAAATTCATGGTTTGTGTACGTGTATAGATTCATATAACTGAGCTTTATATGGAATGTGAAGGACAGCATGGTTGGAGTTAATGGGTTATTCCTTTCTCTGTAATAGTCATCGTGTCTCCATTTGAAGACAGTTAATTTTCCAGTATTGAAGTCTCCAAGCCTTACTGTTCTATCAGAGCACATTGAACTGTAGGGAGGTCCACTCAGAAATATTAGTCTGGATGTTATGATAGGAGAAAGCATGTTATGTCATGAGCTTCAAATGAACTAAGCCTTGTGACAGTGCCTCTCTGTTTTTTACTGGTTGTATACGTTAAGGCAAAGATCTCAAAATCACAGTAAATCAAAACAATCAAAACTTGTGTGCACTTTTACCACAGCTGAGCCAGAGCATCACAAATGTAGTAATGACTGTGTTTAAAAGAAGGGAGATGTTCTTAATGTGGAATTTATGGCCCATCATTCGCCGTGGATTCCAGCTACTGGTGGGGAACACTTTTCACAATGGTTCTGAATGGCTGATCTTGATAACTAATAAAACCAAAAATGAGTAAAAAAAAAAAAAAGAAAGAAACTCAAGGAAAATGTAAAAGATCAAGAACTAATAATAAGAGATATAATGAAGCGGCTCTCATTTACATATAAAATATTCTCTCTTGAAACTGTGTGCCGGAAATCCATTTTTAATGAGATTCTTTATATATTTATTTAATATATATCTTTGCTGCTTGACTGGTGAGGCTTATGTTATAGACCCTTTAACAAAAAGCCATATTAACCCTTCTCCAGTGCACCACAACACGAGAAGGCTGGAGATTGGTTTATTCCAGAACTGGTGATCAGGAAGAGTGCCTTTCAACACAAAGTGTTGCCTGAGCTATTTAAATGAGTCTGAATTTGCATTGTGATGCGGCGCCCTTATTTTAGAGACGAAGAGGAGGGAAAAATGAGATTCTCACATCAAATTGACCCAGGCAGTGGTGCGTTGCAAGGCTGGCAGGTTGAGTCTGAAAGCCTCTCGTTTGATGGCGGTGACAGCAGCCTGTGGGACACAGGAAACGGGGACTTGCCCCCCCCCCACCGCCACCACCAGCACCACACGGCCTCATTTTGGCTTAGTTTGGGCCCCTTGTTCATAGTGGAGGCTGTTTTCAAACAGCCCTCAAAGAGTGCTGTATTGCCTCCTGGAGGTCATTTTTGGCACAGCGGCCATTTAGTGTGGCACCATAGACTTAGATATGGGTAATGTCACGATACATTAACAATCATTGGAACGCTGACCCTAATACAGGTTAGAGCCATCTGCTTCATCTGCACCAGTAATGCATGCTTTTCTGTAGCAGGACAGTTACTCTAAACAGCAAGCAAGAAATGAAGATTTGTGATGTTTGCTGGGGGTTGTCCTATGGGCAGGCATTACTTAAAGGAGTTTTATTGAGTGGCACATAAAGATGACTAGGGGTGCACTGATCCAGAATCACCAGGTAATGGGGATAAGCGGGGTTCCTTGTGTACCTGTCAAAGGGGCTGACACAGGCTGCATTGTCTCCCCAGGCGAGCGGCCTTTCCAGTGTAACCAGTGCGGAGCCTCCTTCACCCAGAAGGGAAACCTGCTTAGACATATCAAGCTGCACTCTGGAGAGAAGCCGTTTAAGTGCCATCTGTGTAACTATGCTTGTCGCCGTAGAGACGCCCTTACGGGGCACCTGCGCACACACTCAGGTAAGTGCGGGCAACATGTCACATGTCATCATTATCACACGGTATCCCAGAGAGCATAGGAATGGCAACACACTACTCAATAAAGAGTTGGGCTCTAATAACACTGTCATTGCATATGTTTTTCGCATTTGAACATATCACCTCTTGGATAAATGACTAGTACAGGATATGCTCTTACCAGAACACACATGAACAGCACACTTTGAGGCCACCTGGCAGAGCTCATGTGAACTGTGCAGTGTGGGTGGATAGGTCACGATGCAGGTCAGTAAGCTACCTTCTTGGTGGCCACCACCATATGGCACTGTTGAACCATGAAACCATACCACTAAAAGACTTCCAATTAAGATTTAGCTTGTAATTTCATCAAAACATCAGCAAGACCAGGGGGGCAGAGTGGTTCAGTGGGTAGTACTGTGGCCTCACACCTACAATGCTGGCGGTTTGAATCCTGCTCCTGCTAGATACTCTGGGTTCCTTCAGCAATTCCAAGACAATGCACTTATGCTAACTGGCATCTCTAAAGTTCCAAAAGTGTGTGCTTGTGTGTATGACTGTGAGCAGGTGTGTTCTCAGCGACAGACTGGCATCCAGGGTGTGACTTTGCTTTGTGCACTCTGACGCCTCAGACAGGTTCCAGTCCCCCCTCAATCCTCTACTCAATTAGCGACTGGAAGATGGATTGATGCATGCATGGATGGATGGATGGATTTGTCATACACTTCTTCCCTTTCAGTTGGAAAACCTCACAAGTGTGCGTATTGTGGCCGGAGCTACAAACAGCGCAGTTCGTTGGAGGAACACAAGGAACGCTGTCACAACTACCTGCAATGCATGGGACTGCAGAACAGCATCTACTCAGGTTTGTGACTGAACAGGCTGACCAATCGGATTTGAGAGTCCGGCTAGTGGGCGTGACTGCTACCAGCAGTAAGACCAGCAGACACAGTTGTCAGATCAGCCAAAGACAGGCGAAGTTCTAGTTATCAAAGTTTGGAGGCTATTTTCTTCATAGCTAATTAGTTAGCATTATGTTGTGTTATAGGTATAATTAGCATTACGATACTTAAAAACCTGCAGAGCAGTCCGTAAGATTAAAAAAATAAATTCTGAAATATTGAAATTAGTCTAAACAAAATTTTTTTGAAAGCGGCACTATTTTTGATTAGGGGATGCATTAGTAAATATGCTGCTTTAAAAACTTCTTTTTGCCAAATAGTGTTTATAAAGATGGAATAACATGAGCCACAAGATTCACATTTCAGGAGGTAAGGCCTTATCTGCAGGTCTGGCTTTGTCAGGGTATACCTTAGTGGCACTGTGTAGGGGAGGGGTATGTCTGCAGAGCGTATTACAGGAAGCTGGATGCTTGTCCTCACGCACATTCATACACGGTGCCATCGTATTTCTGCCACCTATAAGACAGGCCCAGGTAGCATACCACCCATGTTTATTATGGGATGTAGCGCAAGGAAAACACTAAACATACCTGTGGATTTGATGAGACAGATTTTACTGTCTGAAAGCTAAATCTGACTTTTCTGTCTTACTTTCCAGTAGTAAAGGAAGAGAGCAACCAGAATGAGCTGAGTGAAGACTTAAGCCGTGTGGGGACAGAGAGAGCCTTGGTGCTAGACAGACTAGCTAATAACGTAGCCAAACGTAAAAGTTCTATGCCACAGAAGTTTGTGGGTAAGGGCTAAAGTCTGCTTTTCTTCTGTATCTATAGCAAGTGTTGCTTTAGCTTCAAAGCTCTGGCGCCTCCTGCTGGTGCCGAGCCTGCGTTTGCACCTCCACGTGGTTACCTCGCATGCCTCTCCACGTTAGCTGGGATCCTTGCTGCTTTTCTCTCAGTCCTGGACGACTGCAGAGTGAGGCAGCACGGATGGAAGTAGCTGCCCTCTCTGGATATGAGCCTGCATCATTTTCACTGTTACATTCAATTAGAAGGCGCTTGCGATCTGTAGTAAGTGTAGTATGAAATATTTCAAGTATAATGGTGTGCATCTCTAAATGTTCTTGAATGTAAAACTGCCTGGCCGTAAGTCATCCCAGCGCAGACCAGTGATTCCTGTTTGTGTGATAAAACCATTTGCTTACATGGTCCATACAGTAAAGGGCAATTCTTAAAAGAGGCTTCCTCTCAATCTGAATCTGTGAGAAACAGGAAGGGCTTGCTCTTAGTGACACTGGACTGTCATGCTTGTGTGTGCGCGCGTGTGTGTCCACTTGCGTGGCTTTGCATGGATGAGGTCAGTTGCGTGTTGTCAGGCGTGAGTCCTGCAGAAGCACAGCCCATGGAATTTCCCCTTCCTCCTCACTCAGTACTCTCCCAGGGTGGCCCAGCATCAAACCCCAGGCCAAAGAAAAGCTCACCAGCAGTAGACAGGTCACACAGATACAGACACACTGGCATGGAGGAGAAAACGACACTCCTGTGACATCAGGCTGAAATTAATTCTGTCAGGAAGGAAATGTCACTGAGCGAACGAGAGCCAGAAGGCCACATGATGCCGTGTTACTTGTGAAAGCGCATACGTGAACCTTAAGAACCCCGCCGTCCTGTCCATGCCCGCAGGCGAGAAGCGCCTCTCTGACCTGTCCTACGATGGTGGATCGGCCGGATTCAAAGAAAGTGAAATGATGCAGCCTCACGTCATCGACCAGGCCATCAACAGCGCCATCAGCTATCTGGGGGCCGAGTCCCTGCGTCCTTTGGTGCAGGCGTCCCCCGCTTCCTCTGAGGTGGTGGTCAGTCCCATTTACCCACTTCACAAGCCCCCGCCCGAGGCCTCAGGCACCAACGGACTGTCAGCCAAAGATAGCGCGGCTGAGAACCTGCTTTTGTTGTCCAAGGCCAAGGGGGCCTCCAGCGAGCGGGACGGCTCACCCAGCCACAGTGGCCACGACTCCACCGACACGGAGAGTAACAATGAGGAGCGGCCAGCAGGGGGCACTGGCCTCATCTACTTAACCAACCACATTGCTCCGGCTGCCCGCAACGGCAGCCTGGCCAAGGAGGAGCAGCGTCAGCTGGAGGTCCTGCGGGCGGCAGGGCTGGAGCCGCCAGCCGACGGGCTCAGGGTCCTGAGCAGCGAGGGGGAGCCGGTGCGGGCGTACCGCTGCGAGCACTGCAGGGTGCTCTTCCTGGACCATGTCATGTACACCATCCACATGGGCTGCCACGGTTTCCGTGACCCATTTGAGTGCAACCTGTGCGGCTATCGCAGCCAGGACCGCTATGAGTTCTCCTCTCACATGACCCGAGGAGAGCACCGCTACTGAGCGTGACAGGTACAGATTTACACTCACACAGATATACATATACCTGACAAGACACGAGTGTGCACAGAGGTCCACACACTCACACACACTCACATGCAGAGCAATCGCAGCCCATCATTTTCATGTGGCTGGGCTGTTGTCATTTTTTTAAAATTTATTAACAATATAGCTGTAGGAGATACAGGAATGCCAATCATTTACATAGGAACTATAGATACAAACTCTGTCTATTCGCCAAACGGCAGTATTACTGATATCTAAAAGAATTTAGGTTGCTGAAAATCATATAGTTGAATGCAAACATTACAATGTATAGACTCACGGGAAACATGACAAAAATATTTGGTTTTTACAGGCAAATATTTCCGACACAGCATACGTGTGGTTTAAACAATTTCATAGAAGCATGTGATTTATATGAAGGTAAATGTGATGTAATGTTAAACTCATAAATAAATATTTTTATATCCTTTTATGAAGTGCAACTTAACATTGTGTTTTTTGGTTGATTTAAGTGTATTTCTTTTTATTATAAAAATAGAAGTACAGCTGTTACATTCCTCCAGATGAAGGCAGTCTTGGTTTGAACGTCTCGTGTGAATTGTGAACGAAGCTTTGAAAATGCTTGCTTGACTTGTACCTCGCAGTCCTTCATTGCACCACGTAAGGTGGGGACTGCAAGACCGTCGCTGCCATCGAGTGACTTTAATTGCATGTACATACAGTGTAGGATATATACCTCCAGAAGACAGCCCTGGAGAGCTGCCACTCCTTTAACGTGCTCATATGTACATTTAGGTTAAATATCACTGTTAAAGAGAAATTCTCATTTTTAAAGTTGAATTTTCATTTGTGTTTTTGGAATTGTCTTTCTTTATCCTTAAATTTTTGCATTTCTTTTTTGGTTTAGCGTAGCATGGGTTTTGCAGGAAATTACTCTCAATATTAAAGCCTAACACCTCTCTCTGTTTCCGTTTTGGACTTTCTGCATGGCATGTAGTCTTTTGACTGATCTGCAAGTTGAGGAATTCCTCTTTCAAAAGGGCCATCAGATAATCAACAACATTCCTATTGCATATATATAAAACTACAAAACAGAGGCAGGATGAATGTACAGGCAGCCTTTGACTTAACCACATCTCTGGTTACGATGACACCACACTGAGGATTTTATCAGTCAGCCACTAGACAGCTTTAATACCCAGATTCTTACTGAATTCATTACACTTCCACCAACACCAGTGTTAATAAAAACCATTTTTTACGCTCTCTCTTTGCCTTTTGCCAACAAACCCTTGCAGCCTTTCAGAAGAGTTGGCAATTTTAACATGCAGATATCATTAAGCACATAACAGTAAGCAACATAAACAGAAAAATTACTGGGTCCGAAGGGAGCTACCTACAAGTAAATTTTCTTCAGATTACTTTGAGGATAAAGCGGATTTTATTTGCTGCATGTGTAGGTGACAAATGGCACGGGTGACTATCTATCCAGTGATGACCCAGGCAGGATTAAGTCATTTAAACACAGACCGATGGAAGTGAACTCGTGGCGTCTGCGTTTAGGAAACAGCCCTCTTTTCATATACCCACAGAAACACTTTAGTGCAATGCAAAAACCTGTGGTTACTCCCCTGCTCATTTGTGAAACCATGTGATACTCACGATCAGAAATGAACAAGCTAATCATCATTGTTAGAGAAGAAACTATACGTATTGTTTTAACATATTCCAACACTGTTAAACAGAAGATGCAGTTACAGTATTCTCTGTAATTCTACAACTACCTTTTTTTACACACATAAATGCATCATGTAGCTGTTCTGTAATATAACTACAAAAAATGTTTATGGTTTAGGTGAAGCAGTCATAAACATCCGACTTATTGCAATACTGGTGTTTTGATACAGCTGAATGGAAAGCAGGCTGTCGAGGTTTCCTGCAACGATGTCTTAGATCAGACGGCAGTCTGTAAAGCGTTCAGTTTGTACCCATGTCAGTTATAGAAATACGATTACAATAAATTGCATCCTGTCTCTTGACTTAATTGCAGAGCAAGAAGACACGGCCTATTTAAACTAATGCATAATAATTTTCTAATATTTATGTTAAATATGCAGCATTTATTTTTTACTGTTTTTTTTATTTATTACTGTGTTTCTATGGAGAATTATTTAGCATGCTATCCATGTACTTTCTTCAACTTCTCCACAGCAGCGGATATCAAAAGAGACTTAAAAGGAGCACAGGGCAGGATGAATATGACTCATTTCCTGATGCCATTATTTAAATTGATATTTCTCAGCTGCCTCCGTCTTTATTTCGGTGTGTTTAAAGAAGAAAATGTACAGAATCTCTACTGTATTGTTAAACTTGCAAAATATGTACTCATTATCATTAAAATACTGTTTATGCTCAATACCAATAAAAAAACTTTTATATTATCTAAAATGTGTATCTTTGACAATCTTTGTTAGGAATCATTGTTTTTTACAGTATTCCATCTATATCATTTATGGACTGTGATTATTACAAACCAATCAGTAGCTACACAGATGAAACACCGGATGCAGATTCATCGTTAGCAATCTCTTTTCATTAGTTATAGAAGGTAACATCAGCTCCACCTAATGACTATTAGCCTTAATTGTGCTTATTCGTATGTAATATTAAAAAACACAAAATACGTACTCAAGAAGCCTGGGAGAGTCCCAAAGCCCTAACTCAGACCTATGACCCTAACTCTGAGCTATGCAGTCTAACACAGGTGTGGTATCTCCCACATTAAAGTTGGGCCAAGTTTTCAGACCTTAAGCCATAGCTTTAGGTCATGCAACAGGACACAGGTATGAGATTTCACAAGCTAAGCTGAGATGCTGATACAGGACTTAAGACTACAGAAGGTTATAAGTAGTCTAAATCTGGAAACTTGCTGTGCTTGATCGAGAACATGCAAATTGGTTCCTAATTGTCACATGACTTACATTAAAGAAGGGAAACACAAGCAAACCAGTCAATTTGTCAGCACCTAATGAGTGGCAAACCCCCCTTTTAAAACTCTACAGGAGTCATGAAGTAAATTACATTGAGAATGTTATAATACAATCATGATGTCAGGGTAGAATGGAGAGAGGATTCTGCACAATGGATATGATTAAATATGCAAACTTTCTGTATTTACAACTGCAGAGAGATTCACACATACCAAACTCTTTGGTAAAAGAGTAAACTTCTGTAGGTTAATACAGGTGAATAATCAGGACAAAATAATAGAAATGCCAATCAGTAAATGAATATAAAATAACAAATAAGGAGTTTAGCTGCCTTTTAGTTACAGAGCAGCTTCCATCCTTTTTGGATCAGAGTCACCCAAGTCCTAGTCCATGTGTAGTGGAATATTGGACCCTGCTTCATGAAGGAAGTGTCTTGTTCCTTAAGTAGTAACATTAAAAATGTAGTTTGCACTCTGAACTCCACAGTTAGTAAAGATTAGATGATAATTGGGGAGGCCAGGTACAGCATTTGACTTTATGCTGGAGCTCATGAAATCCCATCATCTCGGAATACAGGAACATCATTTTGGAATATGGGAACTATGGTGTTTGCAGAACTGCATGTGCCCAGTTCTGTAAAAAGGTTTCATATTCTATGGCCGTTACATTCCTGTACAGAGTATCATTGCCTGCCCAGTAGTGTTGACTTTTGTAGCCATAGATATTGCTAAGTGTCCATCCATCCCATTTTTGGTTGATGCAGTTTGCCATACTTTGTCATAACTGTTGATGCTCTTCTCCATTCGGATGGCGCCTTATGCTCCATTGGAGCCAAAGAGTTAATCCTCAGCTCAGTTTCTCTGTTCAGCAGTTTTTTTAAACATACCTGGGTCTCAGGTAAAGGCTACATAGCCTCTTATGGCCAGAACATTCTTCTTCACATAAGGTGGCGCACTTGTTCACGTAGGAGCAATATAGATGTGATATAGTTGCACGATACACGTTCCTGTAGTTGTGTTACAAAATCGGAGCGTGAACGGCATTGATTATAGCGCATGCACGATGGCTCACGCTTGTGCATATGGTCAGCCATGTGTTCGCCCGCGTCTGTCCACTAGCGCATCAAAAATTGCATCAATTTTGCCCATGCGCTTGCAGATTTAGTATGAGCTGAAGTTTAGAAGCACGGTCATCTCGTGCTGCTTTTGAAACCCATATCAAAGTGCTCACCTCCGATGGATCTGGCACATACTAATAACCGTCATTCAGTTTAAGGAATCTTGAGGTAACTGCCTTTGTAATGTTAATTTAGTTACTCCTGTGATAAGTTCTTTCTTTGGGAAGTGTCTCCATTGTTTTCTGGCAATGTTTTTTCAAGATCCACACCATGGAGGCAGGTGGCAGTGACAGGTGGGAGCACTGAGTGGTGCTGGGGGACTTGGTTGTAGCAGGTAGCTGGCTTAGGCCTTAGCTAGCTTGCCTGGATTCCATAAGAGGCTGAATTGGCACAACATGGCTATTCAGCCAGTGGGCAGGAACGGGAAACAGCTGCAGTAAACTGGGAGGTGGGGGTTGAGGGGTGATTTGCATAGGAGGGGCAATCTGGTTGACAAAACACCCCCTGAACTGGATCACAGGCTCAAGTGGGGCCTCTCACTTCTCCTTTATGCTCATGCACATACTCACACCCACCACTTTTTCGGAATCTGCTAAACGTCAGGCCTGGTTTGCTGTGCTACTATAGCCTCTCTCCCGTCACCTGAGCCACAGCACTGCATTCCCTCACTGCCCTCTCTGCAGCTGTGCAAGAGCCAGAATTCACTTCATTCCCCTGACAGCATTCAGCCGACAGAAGTCTGCCCATGATCCACCACTCAATCTGACACTTAGAAAGGATTACTATTTGTTGATTTACAGATTCAGATAGAGGATGTTACTTTACAATTATTCATTACTGTCTGTTACTGGCTGATGGACTAATACCTTATCTGTTTTCCTGGGATTTGTGTCTTGTAAATAAGCTTTTATTTTGCTGTATAGTTGTGAGAAAACAAGGGCATATATCTAAGTATCCTATCTGTGTATAGGAGTACTGCTACAATAGAATTCAAAGGTTCGGAATTATGACAACACTCTTGAAAGTGTTTTTCATCAAGGTATCTTTAAAAATACTTTACAATATTTAAAAGAAAATGCTCATACTCAACAAATAATCCTCCCTGTGCAGCAAAAAGGCCAGTGACCACAGACATTCAAACTGTCAGTTCGTTGAGATGTTCAGGTAGAGTTTCACCCCACACGTCCTGTAGCACTTGGCAAAAGTGTTTGTGTAGTAACACCAGACTGTATAATCACCCGTGTATAAAGACCCCAATATGTAGTGACACCCGTATGTAGTGTTTGTGTAGTAACACCAGACTGTATAATCACCCGTGTATAAAGACCCCAATATGTAGTGACACCCGTATGTAGTGTTTGTGTAGTAACACCAGACTGTATAATCACCCGTGTATAAAGAC
>JAACJT020023388.1:0-23151 GCA_009936485.2 Gymnarchus niloticus | reverse complement strand
CGAGGGAGGAAGAGCTGGGGGGGGGCGACAAGAAGGTAGCTGAAGGACCGAGGGAGGAAGAGCTGGGGGTGAGGGGGGGGGGCACAAGAAGGTAAGCAGGCTGGAGGACCGAGGGAGGAAGGGCTGAGGGGTGACGAGGAGGTAGACCCACTGGAGGTGGAGGGAGGCAGGACCCGGGGGAGCAGCAAGAAGGTAGACCGGCTGGAGGACCGAGGGAAGAAGGGGATAAAAGGTTGGTGTGACAGATCGCAAGGCGCACGGGAGCTAGGGTGCAGTTTAAGTTAAGGGAAAATGGTCAGAAGGTTTGGGGAGCTCTCTCAATTAGGGTTTTCCGACATTTTAACCGGCAGTGCAACTAAATTTCGTGTAGAAATTTTCCCGCTGACTGTGAGCACCGGCTGTTTTAATGCAGTGGAATAGCTGGATTAATTATGTTTTGCACAAAAATTGCATTTATTGAGCTTGTATTATTGACTCCACAGTGGCTTGGAACTGTATAATAAGCATGATGTATTATGGTATTCGCTGGATTGTGTCTCGTTTTAGTTGGTATTTTGTGACTTTATATTCTTCAACAGCATTTTTTACATACATATTGTCTAAGGGGTTTAAAAAGATTGCTAGCTGTGGCGACACAGAGAACTTAGCGGGAGAGATAGCTTTAAGTATTCTGAAGTAATTTTCGTCAGTGTTGTATTAATCCCTTTGTAAGATGTATAACAGAAACGTGGCTCATCTCCGTTAATATTAAGGACGCAACTCAGAGCGTAATAGCAAGAAAAACGTTTACTCAAGTTCAACACCATAACAGCCAGCTATGTACAGTGCCCTCTGGGTTAGCCTTATTAGCAACAACACATGTGCTCTCGGTAGATATTATAATACACGTCAAACATGAACATAACATAGAATAACACATTTACACACTGCACAATACAGGAATAACTTAATTCATGGTAAATTAACATAAATCAAATAGGCACTGTGCCAGAGTGCCTCGCATTCGGGATATCACCAGTTCCCCCACACAGTGCCACACTGCACTCCCTCTAAGAGGTTAACCGTCTTCATACAAAATCACTTTAGTGTCTAGGGTGGCACAGATGCTGCCGCAGTCAGCAAACCATGGATTCAGTGGAATCAGCAGTGTTCTCAACTACTGGGGTACTCACCCCTGCCTCTGGCAAAGTTTGCTCCATTGGGGCCAGGGGGTGGTAGGGAGCCAGGTGGTCTCCATGCAGCACCACAGTCCACCTCCACTGTTGCATCTTTACCAGGTAGATGACATCGGAGAGGCACTCCAACACCCTGCCCACACCTCTCCATTGACCGTCCCTTCTTCCTCGATGGGCAGTACGTACACCCACATCTGCACACTTTTGCTGGGCTGTTGCCACTCTTTGGTGCTGCCTGGCCAATTCATGCACAGTCCCGGAGGTGGCACAGGTACTCCATGCCCAGTGCTGGTGGCAGCTCCAGCTCCAGGGGTGATCCGAACACCAGATCCACTAGAATTCATAGTTGCTGGCAGAACACGAGGGTGGCTGGGTGCATCATGGTGCTGTCCTGCACTATTGTCTGGTATGCCCACAGGACCAGGGGAAGATCAATGTCCCAGTCATGCTGGTGGGGATTGACAAGGATCATAAGCTATGTGGCTAGGGTGTGATAGAACCGCTCTACCAGTCCACTGATCAGAGGATGAAGGGGGTTGATGCAGGTCTTGAAGATCCCCAACTGCTTCCATATTTTGCTGAACACCTGCACTTCAAAGTTCCACACCTGGTCACCGTGAAACTCCTCTGGTGCCCCAAAGTGGCAGAAAAACTCTTTGGTAAGTATTTCTGCTGTGGTGGTGGCACTCAAGCATGGTGGGACCCAATTTCAACCAGGTTTCGGCATGGAATGTCTTCCATCAGGCAGTTAACTAAGGCAGTTTCCCTCTCTGAGCCGGCCTGTCTGGTGGGGTGCACTTCTCCTTCCAGTGTCATTGTTAGATGGCCGGCGACCTACTCAGAGCTCCAGCTGTTGTACTGCATGGTGAAATGGACTTTGACCAGGTAGGGCTCCAGAGCTTCCTTCCTGTTGTGGCGGGGTAGCTTGAGGGGAGCTCTGGTCCCACCAACAGGGTCTGCTGTGTCTTGCCACAGTGCTTCTGCTTCCCTTCGCGAGCAGGGTATGCTACTGCTGACAGGTTGCCCTGGGAAGGTGTAATACTCATTTCCCGGGTTGCACTTAGGCTTGCTGTTCTTCCTCAGAGCTGTCTTTCCAAGAAGGGCATCTAAGCGTTGAGTTAGTTTGGTGATCTGAGTTTGCACCTATGCCACTTCTGACATCATTGTAGTAGAAATATGGTGAGGTGTGCTAATATTAAGGACACAAACTCAAAGTGTAGTAGCAATAAAAGCTTTTACTCGAGTTCAACGCCACAGCAACCAACTGTATATGAAGTGCCCACCAGGTTAGCCTTATTAGCAACAAAACATATCTGCTCCCAGTGGGTATTGTAATACACATCAAACACCAGTATAACACATTTATTCACGGCACAATACAAGCACAACACAATACATGCTAAATAAGTATCCGTTAGGAGATTTTTCTGTGAATTTATGTACATCATCTATTACTTATGTACATTATGTATGCACATTACTTTTCAGTTTTTTATATTCGATAATTTTTGTTTTTATTTATCATGTACAAGTGGTTTATATTTATATACTGTGCTATTATGGTTTTCTCTATATTTGTAAGTATGTTAGCAGCATCTGAGGAGTAAGAATTTCATCGTGTTAACTGCACCTATGACAATGAGCAGCTTGAATCTGAACTTATTTCAAGATCTAAGATTTTCATATTGGTGTTTAGAACATGGTGCCAATGAAGGATTTTCGTGGCCCTTCTAAATGTGACTACATGTAACACAAAGGAATCTCAGGATTTAACAACAAGGACACATGGTTAAACATTTAGACTGAAATAACAGCATAGTTACACTGACCTTGAATTTGAGCAATATATTTTCTATTTTGTTGCTGATGAGATACTTATTTACAATGTTGTGAAATCCATCTGTTTTCCTGCTTAATCCTAGTCAGGGTTGCAGGGGGGCCTGGAGCCTATCTCAGGCAGCCTTCGGACACAAGGCAGGGGATACCCAGGACTGGGTGCTAACCCATTGCAGGGCATAATCTCACACACACTCTTAATGGACCATTTAGTTACACCAATTAGTCTACAATGCATGTCGTTGAACTGCAGGAGGAAACATGCGAAGCATGTGGCCAACACACAAACTCCACACACACAGAGCCAGGAGGGGGTTTTAGCCCCCAACCCAGGAGGTGCAAGGCAGCAGTGCTATCCCCTGACCTGTCATGTCCCTCACTTTTGTGATAACATTATCTTTCACAAACTTTTGAAAGAGTTTTGTTTTATATAGGGCCTTTGAAGGTTTTAATGCTGTTATATGTAATAGCACTAATAACATTGATTTTCTGTAAGCAATTTGATGTATAGATGACACTGTCATCGTAGCTGTGTTTTCGTTTTTAAATTACTGTTGAACAGACGCCACATATTGTGATTATCGAATGATTACTCTGCTATTCCTTTCATATCCTGAAGATGGCGGTATGGACTGAATAGCCGGATTGGGGAAAACCAACGCAATACGAGAGGTCCTGTCCATACTAATAGCTTACTAGAGCTCAAATACAGCTGAGTACTTTGGCACAGGAATGCATAATTTAATAAGTATTTTTCATAACTGTCATAAGTTCCTTCAGCTGATTTTAAGCAAGCAATGAAATAATTTTTTTGCTCTTACTAAATATATAAACATTTCGACGGGGCTGTGAGCCTGTAAATGTAGCAGTGTAAATGGAATTTATCTCAACATGAAAACATGATAGTATTAATAATGGAGATGGTTACAATATCTAGACCACACAATTCAAATCCACAGGAAAAGGCCGTAAATGGGATTCGGAAAAAAAATATGATTTGGTAAAATGTAAGAACATTTCCTGTGCAAAGGAAATTGAAGTCCTCACTGAAGGGTTGAGAGTACCTCAAACCTGTTGTGCCTGGGGCATGTGCTGCTACCCATGTTTGTATTCTGGAAGCACCTCTTACCTTCCTCTTTCTTTCATTTTTATATCCCACTCACCTTGCCACTACGCACCAGACTATTCAATTCCTTCATCTTTCTTTTTTACCTTAGGTACGATATGTGTATGCAAACACCTTCATCTCGTTTATATGCTTTGCGACCTGCAAGTTGTTTTTATTTTGCAATGAAACTGAGATGGAGTCTATTAATAAGGTTTGCATTGGTGGTATAAAAAAACCATCCATGCTGTGATCTTCCTCCTTCCATACATGATTTTTCACCTCTTTTCATCCTAAGACATGCACTCCTCTCCTGAGCTATTTTCGTTTTCTGTTAACCTGGGTGCTACTTAGGGTGATTTGTTAATTTATTTAGAGTACAGTTCAAATTCTCAGCATGCTCCTGAAAGAATTTATACTGTCCATCATACTCTGAGTACGCTGTGAAGCTAGGTGTCAAAAACAAGCCAAAAAAAGACACAAATGCACAAATACTTTCCTGGAATGTCCAATAACCAAACACAGTTTCATTACGAGAACAGAGTTCCTTATTTGTTGAATTTATTTCATTATGAGATCAGTTTTAGGTGATGCTGTTCATTCACAGCAAGACCCTTTGAACATACATTTTTAATGTTTATATTTTTAAAATTATACCAGATCAAAAAACTTACTTTCCATATAGTAACCATTACCAACCTTGACACTCCAAACACATGGAATGTCCTATAGTACCAATAATTCAATAATAATTTAAAAAAACTACGAAGGATCAAATATGCCGGACTATATATACATTTACTTTGTACAGCAGATTTTTTAATAACACCACATATTCATTTTGTTTTTTCAAACAGGCAAGCATGTTCTGCAGAGCTACATGAAGGCAAAGCGACCTGCAAGTCAAAGGCAAAGCAGCATGCATCATAGTGGCTAAAGACAGACTTGTTTGTGAAAAATGTATTTTTAAGTTTCTAACAGAACAACAATGTTCTATGGAGCTTTTCACCTGTATTACTCTTGGAAAAAATTATAAACAGCTTTGAATAATAACCTCTTGCTATGTCATTTTGTTTTGTAGCAAATTCTATTGCAGTCTGAAGCGTTAAGTTAAATGACAGAGTGGTTCTGAAGCTTCTCGATTTCATTTTTCAGTGGTTGGTAAATCAGATAACAGCTTTTAGTTCTGTGGCCTGGAATGTAGAAATAAGGACTTCCCCAGTCACCATGAGTAAATCTGTAGTTCCATAAAGTCTGTATTCTGCAGCCCGTATTTCTTATGAAGAATCTCATTTCCTTATGATACTGATTGGCTGCTTGTTCCCAGGTCGTACCATGAAGGTCTTACCATGCGTCTGCTTCAGCTGTGCTCCACTGCTAGAATGACAGAATAAGGGGACGGTAAATTGTTTGGAAGTGTTTGGAAGTTCTGAGAACAAGAATATTTAACCATTTGAATCCACACTAACTGTGTTAACTATTGTGAGTGATAATTAATTAAAATAAGTTTAACAAAAAACTAAGAGTGATACAAGTGTGCAACTTGTTCTAGAAAAAAAACAAACAAGGATTTAGGTGTTCAGTATAAATTTTTAAGTTGTACTACACAAATGGAGGTAAACATCAAAACAGGCTGTTTGTCCAAAAACAAGAACTGCCAATAGGTATTAATCCCATTTCCTGAACAAAGTAAGCACGAGAAGTTTTAAAACTGCCTTCTTCTCTGAGGCACAAATTGTTTTATTCCCTCTTAGAAACCTGGAAGTGGATTGTTAAAACTGTTAAACACATAACTAAAATAATACTTGCAACTAATGAAAGGCTCCTATTTTGCATTTTTTGTAATTGTACTGTGCAATGATCTGACATGAATGATTGCATTTCCTAGTTTAATGTCATTAATACTTATTTGAGCAGTGCTGTACCATTATAGAAATGCAAAGATTAAGCTGTCAAAACTAAACAAAATAAAAATCTTCTGAGGATTCGGTACCTGTTGGTCTCCGTGGATACCAATGAAGAGTCTTGAGTGTTCTTTGCCACTTTACTTCCCAGCTCACTGAGGACCAGGTTGTGAACCTGAGCAGGACTGGAGTGAGGGATTGATACACTTTTCATTTTGCTCGTGGGACTCTGCCTGTCAGGGATTCCAGAGTCAGCCTCTGACTGTGATTGGCCCAGGTAATCAGAGCTCAAGCTATTTCCCTGGTCTAGCTCCTTCCTCTCCAGGATGCTCTGGAGCGTCTTTTGTCTGTCAGTAGTGGACATCGCCAAAGGAGGTGGCTCAGGGGGTGGGACCATAGGAGAGCCAGATGGCTTTGTGAAGTTTACTGCTGGAGAAGGGGTTGACAAGTCAGCAGGGGGTAGAGCTACAGGATGGGTGCGGACCACAGGCGGGTCAGGTGGAATTACTTTAGGAGGTTCCCATGAATGATCATCTTCAGCATCTTCCTTGAAGTTTGCAAATTCAGGAGGGGGAGGGATGAAAGGCATGCTGCTGTTCTGTTTATTAGCAAGGTGATGTAATGGAGTGGAGCACACAGGATCTGGGTCCTGCCTCCCTGGGAGCTTAGCGACATGCCCTCCAACGGATGCTGAAGATGGAGGGCGCAGGGAACTCAAGTCTGCAGCGGCAGAATGGTTGGTACTGGTTGCATCCTTAGATGAAGGCTCGTTCGAGGTTGAAGACTTGCGTCTCTCCCGCTCCCTGGCAGCGTGCAGGAGGGCAAAAGGCGAGATCATCTGATCTTTTGACTGTGAGTCCCGGCTTCCCCTCTGAAGGTAGTATGGCTTTCGGCTCACATCAAAGCTATGCTTGTAGCTTTTGCTTGCTGGTGTCATGACAGACCTTGATTTTGAGTTTGTGTTATGAGGCCTGGAGAAGACTTCAGGGGCAGGATATGGGGGTCCATTTAGAATATCTGATCCAAAATCCTTCACAGGATGCACATTTGCCTCTGTCACCTTGTTGGGAAGACCAGCCTGTAGGATGTCCTTGACCTCCGGCAGGTCTTTCTGAAGCTGGGGGTTTATGCTTTGAGTTGGCTTAGCAGGACTAGTTGACAGTGTAGTTGACCCATATGTGTTGATAGCAGTAGGTGGTTTGCTGTTGGCTTGGACTGGAATCTTATCTTTGAGGGAATCCTCTATAAAGATTATGGAGTTATTAGGCTTAAGCTCAGTATTCTGCTTGCCAATCAGAAAGTTGTCTTTTGGCATATTATAGAGCTTAGCGTTGTTCTGGGGGTTGAAACTGGAGGGTGCAGTGACTTGGGCCTCTAATTGTTCTGCAGGCAGAGTAGTGCCTGAGAAAATAGGCAAATTGGCATCTTTAGTGAAAGCTGGATTATAGGAGTCAAAAACATTGGTGCTAGGTGAACTCACTGAACTTTTTGAAGGAATTTTCAGGGATGACGTGAGAGGGGAGAGGTCTGAGTGCTGATGTGACATCTTTTGTACTGGCTTTGGGGATGGTGGTTGCCAGGCAGGAAGATCAGATGCGTCAATGGAGGAAAAGTGGGCTTGATTTGTTGGGGGTGGAGGGGGTTTCATAGGCGGTGGCAGAGGAATGTCTATCTCGCTATCCAGTGAATTGAGAATGGCACTTCCACTGGGAAGTACATTGGCATTTGCTGAAAAATAAGCAAAGATTCCAATGATAAGTAGTATGGAAAGAAAATAAAATTGTACACGGAATTTGCAAGAATCTATTAAATAAAAATGAGATAAGACATTGTAGATTTCATGTTAATAGACCCAGAAATCTTGGATGGATTCAGTACTCAGTACATCCATCCATCCATCCATCCATCTTATGTCTAGTTATTCTGGTCAGGCTTGTTGGGTGTATTGTCTTATTTCATTCTGTATCTTCCACAGGTATTTCTTCATGTATGAACTCAAAATATTTGTTATCCTCTTTTCTACTCCGTACTCCAGACCATCCTAGTCCGAAGCTCACTAATCACCAATGGGGACCCTGATACGTGGTTAGTAAGCCAATCCATGAAAAAACTTGGTTTTGTCAGAATCTAGGCTACATTTGTAAATTAATTTAGCTTTTCCAGGGGTATTACAAAACCAAATTTGTTTAAGGGGTCAAGGACCCTTTTCCCAGTTTTTCCCACATTAGGAAACTGGATTGTTGAATTATTTTATTTTCAATTATTTTATTTTGCAATTATTGACACTCATTAAAATATTAAACTTTGAGTGATGAAGCTGAAAATCGTCATTACTCAGCACCTATACAACATGGGCGCATACAAAGTGAAGGTGCAAATTCAATCACGCATGCACATTGGACAATGACTGATTGGTACCTCTTCCATTTGAAGTCATCCCATTGGTTGGGGGCATGAGTGGCACTTTTGGAGTTGGGACAGCAAAGCCATGGGGGTCAGCTGATGGCAACTGGGAGGGAAACATAAATAAGGAAGACCAATGACATAGTGGTTGATGACACTGAAGACCTTCAAAAAATACCTAAAGACCCATCTTTTCTGAGAACACCTCAACTAGCTCATCTGACCAATGACCTACTGCACCATCAGCCATCCTTTGTTTTTGTTGTGTTGAATTTTGTGCTTGTCTATTACAAACCTAGCCCTAATGGTGCTTGATTTGAATTGCTTTTTTGTAAGGCTTTTGTAGTTTCATGTAAGGTACTGTACAACTCTGCCTCTATAGATAACTTGCCCTTGTTACTGATTCCTAATTGGATGCTCAACATAGCTGTGCCTATACTTAAGTTGGCTCCTTAACTGCTGTATGCTTGTGTTATATTTCAATTTGGGCAAATGCGTCAGCAAAGACGAAACAGGGTGAAGGATGCTGCATTTTATCTTTTCAAAGGGAGAGGTAAAACCAGTTGATCCTGAGCTGCAGTACAATTCTGAAGTATAGCTCATCACTGACCTTGACACGATTGTTAGTCTATGTACTGCATAATTGCTGAGATACGAGTCATGTGACCAGGCAACCATGAAGAACTGAAAACAACCCAGGCTGACTGGTACACACACCCTATGTCACAGTACCTGTGTGGTGTGACTTAAGTTAGAATGTAAAGAATGCTTTGCAGGTAATTCTACTGGGAGGGATGCTCAGTTGCTCACGAAGATTCATCAGGGTTTTTTTTTAAAATTTCTTTTCAAATGGGTCCCTGCCAGGGTGTTGTTTAGAATATTTTGTATCTGTATGAGGTGCACCTTTATCTGAGACTTAGTTGCTGTGACTGATATGTCATAAGAATAGCACAGCTACATTTTGACAGGAATTGTACTACTTGAAAACTGAAATTACTGACTGGAGTCAGCCTCTGGATACTGTAGGGTTATGTTCTAGACCACAGTGTCTTAAAAGTGCAGCAAAAATAGAGAATATGTACATGTAGAATAGAATATGCTATGACAGTATATATATAACAGGGCAATCACCTTTGGTTGTATACACTGAATTTATCTTACTGAATCATAACTGTTCTGGTCAGCTAGTCAACATTTCCCATTAAAATCTGAATGATTCTGTTCCAGTGTAACAATATTATTGGCTAGATATTTGCAGTTTTTTTATATTAATTTTTGAGACTGGACATATAGTCCATATGCAACGTTTCATCTTGTGTTATATTCATTCCCTTCAGCTTAAGTGGTGCATTGAAAAAGAAATGCGATAGCATTAGAAGACAGATGTGAGTAACTACTATTAAAGCACAATGTGTCCATCAAAAGTAAGCCTTTCAGCACCTTAATTTAAGTCTTTAAACTATTGCAATACTGCAATACTAATGCTGGAGTTTGATTAATCATTTAAGAAACATCTAGCATCTGTTTTTTCATAATATGTTTCATAAACCAAAACTATGTTTAATGGATACACTGGCCATTAATCAGGTTGCGGTGACTGAAGTGCTAAAACTGAGAAGACTCCAGTCACAGCTTTAATCTACACCTCACACTGCATATTTCATCCATGCATGAATTACACAAATGACCCTTTAGAGCAGATTGCTACCAATGACAGCAGTCTATAATAGAATTTATGCCTAATTAGAAGGTCAAGTCATATAATTCTGTCCCTAAAGAAAAACAAAAATAATTCCAACAACAGTAGAATGCATCTGTCATTGAAGAGTAATAAACCTTTCTAATTTTATTTCACCATAAATCCCTTACAGAAGGACTTACTGACGATGGCGTGTAATGCTTGACAGTTGGCTTGGCTTTCACCTTGGCTGTGCCTAACTCTGGATCGATGGGAGAGTCCAAAGATGGATTCACATTGCCTGTGAAGAAAGAAAGTGGCAGCTTCTTCTCAATCTGGGGCTCTTTGGTAATGGTGTCATTTGCAGGAAACTGAGGATCCTTATTCAGAATATCTAGTCGGACCACGCCGTTTTAATGTAAATATATAGACCAATTTTTTTTTCCCAAAATGATATAAATCCATTTGCATTGTTTTGAGGAAAATTACACTTTTGCTCACACAAAGAAATTCTAGCATTTTTTCTGTTAATTAGCTTATTGGAAATTGGATCTGAACATATCTAACAATTCAAATCTGGAAACATTTTTTTTTTATTATGGAACTCAAGTAAATGTGTTTTTTCCCCCAAATGCTATAAATTTGAGATTCCCATTTTTACAAAGAAAATGCCATGGATCTCCTGTCAGACGAACAGTCCATAATTCAACCTGTGAAATTCTACAGAAAAGAAGGTGTGTGTGGGGGGGTGGTATTCTATTAATTAGGAAAAGCAGTACCCCCCTAATTCGTTGATAAAAGTTGCTTTGCAAATAGGAACTTTGTCTGGATACCCGTCACACAACAGGTTATACATACTTAACAGAAACTCTCCTATCGTTCTTATTCAATTTATTATTATATATAAATTGATGTGTGGCCAGTTGAGGCTTGTAAAGTAATCTTGAGAATTGAAAACAATAATTAATTCAATACCTTATCATAGAATTTTCTACTTTGACATTTTCTAGTAACGCATTCATTTTCAAACCATTCTACAACTGGCAGCTTGGTCCCTTCTGCCAAGGATCTAAATACACAGAATTCACACTTTCAAAGTATATTTCTATGCAACAGTCATCTTTCCTTCGAGACATACGGTATGCTTGTAATAAATTTAATTCCAATGGCCTGAAACACCTCACTGTGCACGCACCAGCAACCACACCCCATTCAGAATGAGCTGTAGTCCTACATACCAGACACAAGGTATGGGAGGCTGAGAAACACATGAAAAGGAGTACCAACTTACTTCCCATGTGTAAAATGTAAGTGCACATGCACACAAACTTGCTGAACCATGATTCTAAGGGCAGTAACTCCTTAGACTCCCCACCTCATTGAAGAAGGCCCCCTTGAATTGGCCTGGTGAGGTCCACATTGAAGAAGTCCCCCTTTAATTGGCCCTGTGAGGTCCACATTAATGAATGCCCCCTGTAGTTGGCCTTGTGAGGTCCACGTTGAAGGTGGCCCCTTTAATTGGCCCTGTGAGGTCCACAGTGAAGAAGGCCCCTTTTAATTGGACTTGTGAGGTCTGCTGGAATACCACTCTTAACAAGAGGCACAGATGATTCCTTCCTCAGGCGGCTACTGCAAGTATGCCAGAAGAATCAGTGTCTAGCCTACTTCTCCTTGAAACAAAATCTTGTTGAACCCGTATAACCAGAGTGACCAAGCATCTCAGTGTGTGTCAGTGTTTATAGTGCATGCAAAACACTGGCTAAATCAGGTACTTCATTGTAAGGAGAAGAACCTTCTTTTGTCAGCCCACAAAGCTGAAGATGGTAACAGGTAGTAGTTAAGGACTTTGACCAAGAGGTTTCTGATTCAAGTCCCTGGATGGTCCTTTCGTCACTATCCATAGGAAAGTTAAGGTTAATTGGTTTAGCAGAGTATCCATTCATATCAATTTATCAAATTATGTTGATGGAAAGAACATACATAAAATGCTGTGATATATCAGACTGGTGTTGATGAGAAACTAGATACATTTATTTTATTTCCATCTGTTAATTGCCATTCATTTAAATAATTTCATGTTAAATATGACCACAATGCACACCCTGTCAGAAAGGTCAAGAGAGGCATCACTCAAGAGACTTGAGGCACACTGTGTATAGATTTAAAGGGTTCTACCAGGCAATTTACAAGATTGTATACATGCCAGGGATAAATTTTATATGGCGCTGACCAAGCCTACAATTAATGGGAGTTCCATCAAAGACAATAATTCCAGAAAAAACCCGTCAAAAGTCTTCTGAAATGACAATTGAGATTGATGTTGTCATGAAAGCAATAGGAATTTAGTTGCCATTCCTGCAGGAGGAGTTGTCTACAATCCCTACGTGGCATTGCAGTGTCAGCTCAGCGAATAAAAATGTCAACACACAGGCTTTACAGTGTCTCACAGCTGTCAAACAACCCAGTGGCTGCCAAGTAGAAAGACTCTCAGGCTGTCACTGCAACATGTCCTCCGTGGGAATCTAAACCTGGCCAACACCTGTCCGTTAAACCTGTGCGTCATTCCATATTAGCTTCTTGGTTGATACTCGGACTAAGCCCAAAATGTCCTTTATGTGACGAGGAAGGTATTTGCCGACAAACACTGGGAAGTGTCCTGACGCATTGAGCACATTGTTATTACGTGATTGTCCCAGTTGCTAATAGCTAATGCACACACATATAAAACAGAAAATGTCACCTCTTTTTATGAAACACACAAAAAATTACGTCTAGGTCATTGAAACGCTAAATAATTTCTGACTACTCCAAATATTCGCCAAGTGCAATTACACCGTTCTATTAACACGTACAACTGCACCACGACTTGAAATTACCACTGTTGAAAACTTTTAAAAGTACTTTTTTAAAATAAGAAATGTTCAAATTAATCCTGATACTACATTGCCAGAAGTTTGGCCGGAATTACGTAAGGCAAAGAATTGTTCTGTATGTGGCATACCGATATGCGTATTAAATGAACGTTTGTTGCCAGAGAACTCGTACGGTCCTTATTAGTCCATTTTCTTACATTTTTTTCTGATACTCTTGAAAGTCCGTATTACTCAAGCAATATGTACTGCTTTCATTATTTTTTACAGTTTATAGTTAGAAATAACTTGTCTGCTAAAACTCTCCGAATAATATAGATACTGTAAATTTTCTGAAACTTTGAATTACATTCATACGCTGTATCCAGTCAGTAAGACTTCTGTGAACTTTGAGCTTGTTTTCTGGCAGCAGTTAGTACATTTACTTATGAAATCAGTTACTATCTCAGATATCAGTTAATATCAACGAAGCTCGACGTCGTCATGGATGACACTCACCCCGTTCCTTGATTTCAGAGCTCGTGCTGAGACGAGATGGATCTTTCCGAGTGCCCATCAGAGTAAATGATCCTTTTTTCATTTCCGCTCTAGAAACACGTATCAATCTAGAAAATGTTAAACGTGTTGCATATCTGATCAATACTGTATTTCAAGCTGTCAGATGATCTTGAATTAAAATATAGCGACAGTAGGTTGACTCTGTGTCGCTGTACCTGTCATAAATATGTTTCTTTATCTCATGGTTTTGACGCACACCGGTCCATATAAACGATCCCCGCCTATTTCACCTCCCTCTCCATATATGCAGTTAAATCCTACAATTAGGCTACTATACAAAGGCGAATATAATTACCAAAAAAAAAAATATTAAAAATGAAATCCCATTGTAACACTATGTCTAGTTTTAGTTATCTTAAATTTACTGAAGATACCTCGAAGGATGTGAACAACCGAGCGTAAATTTATCTCTAAATTCACATGTCCTCAGCCGTAGTTCTTCTTTGCATGCCCTTTACTGGCATCCGATTAGCTAGATAAAATTTTCTTATACAACGGATTTGTTTGTGAATGTATTTCCATTTTTATTACTTACTTCTTAATTTGATAGCTGTAGTGCTTATTTATCTTAATTAAACTCACGTAATGTGGGACATCAGATGTTGTGTGTCACCTAAGCTTTATTGTGTATACTGTCCATCCCGGCAAGACATAGCAAACTTTATCATTACTTGGACTCAAATTAACATGATTTCTTGGAAGTGATGTCACAGATGGGGGCATGGTAAAAATAAAAAATGAAATACCACAGATTAAAGTGAAGAAAAGCTTAGTGACCTGGGCTGCATCTCAGTTCCTTTAAATTCTCATTTCCTATAATCCAACCTGGAAATATTTCAAAATTCCAGAAGGCTGTCTCAGTACCGTAGGAGGCGAGTGTAGGAAGCCAGACTTTCCATCACATATCTCCTTTGGTGGGCCTGTGACAAAGGATACACAAGCGTATTCTTCTTGGCTCCTCCATGGAAGAGAATTACACCTGTGCATGAACCTCATGAAGAATAATCACACATGATTTTTGCACCGTTTCCATACAAAGAGCGTTTTCTTCTCTGTAAAATGTCCCAGTTCACCCATTTATTTCTCCTTTCCTGGTCTCCTCCCCTCATTTCCTCAACTGATCTCTGTGAACTTTGAACTAAGGGACAAAGAGACAAGGGGAAGAAACAAGTGGAGGAGAAGAATAAGAGAATTCAAATGCATCCATAGTGAAACATTAGCGTCCAGGTTCCAGCACTCCCAATCCCCAGATTACTGTCTGGAGCTTTGTTTTTACCTTAATTGCCTATGATCATCCCCTGATTAACCTCATCTGTTTCACCCGTGTCCTCTCCTCATGTAAGTCAGTGTATTGGTTTTCTTTGTTGAGCATCTAATTTTCCCAAAGTATGAGTACTCTGCAATGTCCCTCATTCAGAATTCTCCTTATCTTGTACCATATGCTTTGCTGCACAATTGGGAAGGTGGTCTGGGACTTCATAGGGTTTTTACAACGTTGTTACCAAGTGGAGAGGTGTGTGCTTTGTAGTTTCGGGGGGTGGGGCTTCATCTACAGGCTGAGGAGTATATGCAATGCCTAGAAGGGAAAAAAAAAATCATTGTTATTTGTTTGTTGTTAAGGAACTAGGCTTGATCAAATGTTGGAGGATTACATTCCAGATAGCTCAATGTATTGTTACTTTAAAAGCCTAAATACTCAAAAAGTACTTGAAAAAGTCAAGTACTCAGAGTGATTTCCACCCCACTCAATGGCCTCAAGTAAGGCAGGTATTGATCCCACATTAGCTGCATATGGAACCCTTCTGTCCTCATCAGTCTTTCTCTGTCATATATCTTTCAAACCACTTATTCAATACAACAAAAGAAAGTCAACTGTTTTCATATCCTAGATGTATAGGTGCCCCTGAAGTGAAATCTACAACATAAAAAGAAAATGCAAAAACATTTAAGAAAGCACAAGACAACTAAGAAAAGATGAAACATTAAGAAAGTGCAAAAAATAAGAAAACCAAATTCCTGCCAATAGTGAAGTAGTCAGGAGGCCACCTAACATCCACTAACAGGGTGATCAAGCATCCTCTGGAACTCCACTAGGAAGCAGCTGATGGTCCTGTATAGATCAGACTGGCAGCTCCACTCTGTGGTAGCTCAGGCTAACAAAAGTCTTGAGAGCAACAAAATCACAATGCAGATCTTTGCCCAATGGGTGGGGAAGGTGGGAGCACTGCATAAGGAAGCCATGGTAATCATCATAATACTACTCAGGATCTGAAAGACCTCTGACTGGCTGGCTGGTGCCCACTTCAGAGCCATTTGGGGTTGGAGTGCCTGGGCTTGAGCCTGGATGATGCAGTGAAGGGCCTCTCCATACATTTTGTCATGGATTTCTTGGGGGATAGATCTGGGTATGGAGATTGAGGGGTCATGGAGGCATGATTAATTGGGGAAGACTCTGGAACACTGAAGGTTTTGGGGAAACAAAGACACAACAGGGATGAACACATGAGGAAAAGGGCACAGACTGGAATATGCAAGTTAACTAGGTAGAACTTCAAGGGGAGACTAGGACAAGGGTGTCTGGGAGTCAGCTCAGAGGCAGGTTCAGTGACAGAATACAGCCAACAAGGCTGACTAAATAGGGCAGGATGATGGGGCAAGTGGCAACAGATGTGGAGCACAGTAACTGGTGGCAGGTGTACAAGGAGAGAGAAGGCCATCTGGAGGCAGTGCAGGAGCGACCCCTGTGGTATGCAGAGGTGGCATAACAACAATTCAATACATGTTAAACCAATCCAAATCATATCCATTCAGACCTGAATCCTCACTCAAGTTCTGTGACTTTCTCACACAGAATAACCTCCTGTATGGTTGAACACTCCAAAGAGACTGCCATCCTGATAGTCTTTGATACACCATGAGCTGCAAAATCCACATCTCAGTCATGCATCCTCATCCTTCTTGGCTTTTCTGCAGCCTTTCTACCCTAACCCTCCTCAGCATCACAGTGACTGCTCTGAGATGGTTTGAGTCTTACCTATCAGGCAGATTATTCGAAATGTCTTCAGCTGCAGAGGTTTCCAACTTACATCTGGTAACAACTGCTGTCCTTCAATCCTTGGTGATCTTCTCTCTGTACATTTCCTCTCTTGGTCCAATAATCCAGCTTCTTCAGACATTACATATTATGAGATATGCAGGTACCATGCATCTAGATGAATATCGTATCATCTGAAACAGTGAGATACACACCCCTCCTATTTATCCATTCACCTTGTAACCACTTTTACCATTTTACATTTTATTCATTTAACAGATGCTTATGTCCAAAACAATGTACAGTAAGGTAAACTCATTCTGGTCAGGGTCATGTGGGGCTGGAGTTTGCATATTATCCCCACATCATGTGGGTTTCTTCCTGGAGTCTAAAGATGTGCAGTTAGTCTAAATGGTATCTCTGAATAGTCTATGGAATATGATAGTGTGTGTATGTGTGTGTGTATGTGTGAGTGTGTACCCCTTACGATGGCCTGGCATCATGTCCAGGGTGTACCTCAGCCTTGTGTCTTATGTTTCCTAGGTTAAGATCTAGGCAACCCTGACAGGATAAGCAGCTTGAAGATTAATGGATGGTTTAATTTAAGGTCTGTTTATGCCTGACTGGAGACAGATGTGCTTATAGTGAAATGTTCAGTTTTATAAGAACTGTTTGACCTGGTCTGTTAGTACCCCAAATAAATCTGCACTGGGGAAGGAAAATAAATGTATGACCTCTTTATTTGTGACAGCTCAGACAGGAGTGGATCTGTAAGCAGATACAACAGACAGCTGAAGTTTGGTCTAGGAGGTTTATTCAGGATATGGGGAACGATTGGGGAGCAGGGAGTAAGGAACAGATGAGGTGAGGAACTGGGCAGGGGATCAAGGAGCCACGGGAAAGGAACACAGAGCAAAGGGACCTGGAAACTCACAGGGAGGTAAACAAACATGGTTCAAGGCACTGGCAGGAATCAGTTCAATGACTGAATGAGGACCAGCCGGAACTGAAGCGCCTAAGAAGGGCAAGGTAATTAGGCAACAATGTGAAGGTGAGTATTCAATGATTGGATGCAGGTGTGAAGGTGCAGGAGCGCCATCTGGTGGTGCAGTATCGGGGGTTGGACAATGTGACTCTTGTTATTTTAATTTTTTTGCAGTTGATTTATGTATTTGTTGTGGTGATGTAGAAGAGTTGCAAAAGTACACGTGAAGAGCCACATGTGGCTTGCGATTATCATGTCCACCACCCCGACAGTACATAACAGGCTTAAAAAAAAGACCATTTGGATACTGATAGTTCTTGGTTGACATTCTGCTGGACCCAGAACTGGATTGCACCCAATTATCATTAGGGGATGGGGTCATTGTTCTTAGTGTGAAAGGTATTGCATAGCTCTTGTTTGATAGCTTGCCCTTGTTACTGGTCTCTCATTGGATACTCAGCTGAGTTGCACCTATAGGGGGAGCTCCTCAATTTCTGTATTGTTGTGATGTATCTACTTCACTGTTGGTCGCCTTTGACAAAACAGTCTGCTAAATAAATAACTGCAAATGTAATTGTTTAGGATTAATAATTCTGTCTGTTCACAAAATAGTATTAAAATAATTTATCCAAGAGAACTGCTTCATTATCTTACCTTCATCATGTTCACACATGTTAATTAATACTCTCTGTATTATGAAAAAAATTCTATACTACATTTTGAACTAACTTTGTACAGTTACCGACCTTCTAAACTCCCTCCATGAATGCGTGTCGAACTGCAGTTTTAAAAATTGACCACATGAGTAAAGTAGAGGTCATCATTATATTGTTATAATTTAACGTGACCCTGTCTATTAAGAAAAAATGGCAGTATATACCACATGCAAAAAATTGCAGTATATACCACAATGTGAACATAAATATTGAAATTCTGCTGATCTTGTTCCTGAAATTAGCTAGATGGCACTTTTGCCCTATGAGGTTTGCAAAATGAAATTCAAACATTTATTTACATTACCGAGAATAACCATTGAGGTAATGTCTGACCTCAAATCTGAAGTCTCCTGCATACTTTTCATTTGACAGCTAAGCTATGGGCAGCTTTTTCCAAGAAGCATCTTCTTCTGTGGATAGTCTTTTTGCTGTTTGTTATAATCTATTTTGCTTTTGCTCCAACAACTAAGACAAAAAGAGCTTTTCTTCGTACATGGAAAATTACAAGTTGTCATTCATACGAATGTCATGTTGCGATGTCAGCCATGTCAGGTTAACTACACGTCATAGCTCACTGACGTCAGGTTGTTTCTGTGATCTTTCATGTTGCTCAGGGCATTATGTAAAAGGGGCTTTGATGTGACCGATTTACCATCACGGCTTTTAGAATCATCAGGACAGGCAGTTAGGGGTCTTGTCGGGAAGTAGGCTGACAGTTTTGGAAATGAGATGAGTTTAACATGTTGATGAGAAGCTGTAGTTTTCAAATATGGAACTCTTTTCTTACCTGTTGGTTTCTCTGGGAAGAAAAAATGTTTTGACAGCATTATTATTAGGGGATCATTTGGCTATAAGATTCTGAATCTGATTCACTTTGTCAATACATATGAAAACGTGACAAACAGCACATTTGGGCTGAATGGTGACATTTAAGATGATAACTGACTGTCACGATCCAGATAAAACTGTCGTGGGCTCTGTCTGCCACTAGAGGGCAGTCCTGTGCCAGCTCTGACCTGCCTCCTTACCTGTGTTTAATTACCAGACTTTGCATCTGAGTGCAATCACCACGCTCTCTGTCCTTTTACACTCCCCAGTTCCTCTGAGTCCCCATTCAGTTATTTTCCTGCCTACAGTCATGCCTTTTTCCATGCCTGTCTAATCTTTCTACCCTGTCATCCTGTATCCCTACTCCGCCTTTCATCCCTGCCCTACCATTAACGCTCCCTCCCCTGATCTACGGTTAGTATTACCAGTGCATTTGGATCTGTGTCCCTTCTCATAATGGCAAAAACTCAATCACCAAAAATGCATTCCTCCAGTTATTTAAAAGAGTTCTTTTGAAAAGAATGCAATTGCTCAGTTGCAAAGTTCAAGAAGTAAAATCACACTTATCACAGGACAAATACCTCAAATTATTGTCCAGTAAAGTAAAGAGTTAATTCCAAGAGTATCTATAGCAATACAAACCAGTGATGTTAAAAGATCCAATACAAGTCCAAGTTTCTGAATTCATATTTCTCTAATTTCTGTATTCTCTATAATTTAAATTATTTAAACTGTTCAGCCCATACTATGAGTAATTTTATTTTAATATTGTATTATTGTATAATTTTTATACCACTTTTTATTTTTTCTCTCGTCACGCCACATCTTTTTTTATTACTAGCTATCCTTTTATGTCGTACTAGTATTTAGACAGTGTATTATTTCATTGTTTTCTTGTCCAGCCATGAACCTTCATGCATACACAGTCTGTATGCTTTGTACATTACAAATCAACATGAAACTGAAACTGCGCCAGCTCAATCAAACAAAATGTTCAGCCAACCATGAGATGTTAAAGGAGCCCACACCTTCAGCTTTCATGCCTTCCAGCTTTTCTTTGTTCATTATCATTTTCTCTGCTTTTTTCTTCTTCATACAAATGTCTCTGCCTATGGTTACATGCTTTATCTGCCATTCACCCATTGTACACAACTAGCTGTAATTCTTCTTCAGCTTCAAATGTCTATCTTCTGTCGGTATTTATGAGCTGCACTGACTTCACTTTGATTGAATTGTGCTTTAATACCGTGTCCCTTTTGCTCTTAACTGAAATACTAGATTCTTGCTACTCTTCAAAGTGTTTGAAAAAGTTCCCCCTTCCCAATTTCAGTAACTGCATATCTATGATAGATATATCCCAAGTAGCACTGGGATTATGCTGGAATACACAGTGATTAGGGCTCATGGAAAAAGTGCTCTATCATTAATAAACAAAATCACATGCCAGGAACAAATGAGAGTCATTGAGTCAACAGAACTGAACACACTGGGGTTGTGGGAGGAACACTGAAAAAAAATGACAGAAAATCCATGTAAATACAGAGAAAAGACATCAACAATGAATCCAGAAGCATATTGTTTTAGAGAAGTCATCTGGCATACTCCCTCTAACTGCTCACCGCCATCTTGTATTTATGCCCAAAACATTAATACCCAGATGGACTGCATGTAAAATACACAGTTAGTGGGGTTTACTAACAATCAGCTCCACAAGTGACTATGCACATGTTCACAGTGCACCCATAGCATTATTGGCTTACATAACAGTACTCATGTAGACACGACGGAGCACATTTCAAACCATGAAACGGAGACAGAAATACCACCCTGCTTAATCATTGTAAAACATGCATATACACTCTAATTAGACATATAAAACAGGATGGTTCATACCATTGCTGTAGGTGTAAAAGAAAAATAAAGCAATGTCCATGGACAATGCAATGAATGACCAAAGACATGTCCAGATTTACGTCATGGCACTAAGATACTTCGGTAAGCCATATTGGATATACAGGTTAATATATGTCATATTTCTGGAATTTACAATAGTATAAACATCACATCTTCTGCTAGATAAATGTTTCATATTTTTAACTTTTGCAGGCATGAGTATGTAATGATTTAATGATTAATTTAACTGCCGGCCAAAATATAGAACAATGTGCTGATTTTTGCATTAAATTGTTTCATATAATAATTTTTTGATAGTATGCCCTCCTTCCAGATGTTGATCAATTATTTAATACAGGGAAAAACTTAAAAGGTTAGGTCAGGTTAGAAAGCACAAAGGTAGAGTGCAAACAGTCTTTAAAAAATGATTAAAAAAAGTTACCATATAAGCCATAGATGAATCACTAATTAAACCAGACCTGAAGCTTTAGCCCTACACTTATCTAACTGCCAGTATAAAATTGCTAACTTCAAAGTTTGTTTTAGACCGATCTGGATTTGTATTGACTAAAAGCAGTTTGCTTTCAGATAAAGCATACATTCTGCAGTCTGACTCAATGGAGAGCATATCAACAAATATATAATACATACTGACTATTCGCGTTTTCATAAATTTATGAAACCTTATGAAAGTGAAAATTGACTTGACCTTGGCTTGGGACTACCTTCCTGAATTCTGTGCCTTTTTCACAGTGACTTGAACAGCTTAATTCTACGTTTAACCAAACAACAAAAAAAATCTTGCTCCATTTATAGTAGCAATGTCTCATGGCAACAGGCAGGGCTACCACAGAAGGAATGTTCCTAAGCAGCCAAGAATGGTTTAATAATTTGTGGAGGATACAGGAGGTCCATTAGCCTTTGAGGCAAAACACAAGCCACTTTGTATGATGACATCAATTCCCAGGACCCACAGTAGGGTCATCACAGAGGTGACATCACCAGTCTATTTGTGTCGTTGTCCTCGTGGATGGGCATATGCTGGGTGGCCACTCAATGACCCTGCATGCCTGCATCTTCGGGTCAGACAGGGCGCATGGACCTTAATTACCTCAAGGTTTTTTTCAGTACAGTCTAAAAAGTTTTGTCAATACACTCTTCAGCATTCTTCAGCTGACCCTGGTTTCAAAAGGATATGACAGATGATAAAGGGTTGTTCATGTATGGGGTAGATATTGTGAGATGCTACAGTTCAGAGAAGGGACACAAACATGGGTAACTGGGTGGCTGGGTAGACAGGTTGAGGTTACATAAAGAATCACCAGCAAGAAAGTTTAACTTGGGAGCTCAGTTATAATCACCTGCTTTGGCATTAAATAAGGTCCATCTGCAGAGCAACTCGTTAACAAATGCCAATAGTAGCTGCTTTCTGTCACAGCTTCTATAGGTCTAGAACTGAAACTGAATGACTGCAGCTGGTTGCTTGAATAAGGATCTCTGACTAACAGTAATTGTACAATTGGGAAAAATATTTGTTATTCAATCCACAATTGGTAAAAATTACAAGGTTCTAAAATAAATTTTGTGTATTTAACATTAAATAAAATAGCAGGCAGCACTGTATATCTCCAGGGTTGCTGATTAACTACCTGTTGTGGATGATGGCACTGTAGAGGATCTTAAAACTCAGATCATCCCCTAGAGTACACTGGTTAACAAGCATTCAGGCTTGTTGTTTCTGCAGGGGTAGTAAGCCTGAGGCTCACACTCAATGGGCAAGTTCACAGTACAGCCAAGTAGCCTAGAGCATATGTCTTTAGATAGTGGGAGGAAACCCATGAGGAGAACATACAAACCCCACACAGAAATGTTCTAGCCAAGGATCAAACCCACAATGTTCTTACTGTGAGGCAGATGTACTAACCACTCAGCTACCACATCACCCCTACCTATCCTAGAGCTTGGAGATATTTGTGTTCTTCTTGAGGTTCCTCAGTATGTCCTCTGAGAAGTCCAGGTTCCTACCACAGTCTCATAGATACGTAGTTTAGTTCAATTCAATTTCAATTCAATTTTATTTATATAGCGCTTAACACGGAGCACGGTCACAAAGCGCTTTACATAGTCTCGGGCCCACAGTCCCCAGAGAGTAAGCCAAAGGCGACA